>BHFT01016866.1:0-78870 GCA_004320025.1 Laticauda laticaudata
ATGCTGGACGGATAGAGAGGAAGCAAAACAGAGGCAGTGAGTACAGAACGGAAGCATCACGTTAACCAACGGATGGTAAGTTTTTTTTCTCCGTTTTACATTCTCTTTCCATCCATTGGTGCAGGGTGACAGGGGCTTTAGAAGATTTAAGAGAAGACCACACTCATCATGTTATACCGTAATGGTTCTCTTTTCTAACCTAACTTCTGATATCTAAGGTGATCGTCTCATTCTGTCTAATGCTAGGATGTCTCCTTTGGCTGGAGCATTTAATCAAATGGTCTCCTTTCCCCCATTTTTCTTTGCCTCAAAATCCTTTGTCAGGCACTCTCTTTATGTATAAGTTCTACAAAGAAGCAGAGCATGAAATTCCTACCCCCTCTTCAGCCCTAGAGGAGAACCACAAAATCTTCTGAAAATTTTAAAATCTACCTCTTTCCTGCTCATTCTCTTTCCATGTAGTAAAAAGTAGGGAAATATGGCAGGTTGCATGCACTCTCAGCTCCAATTTATGATCTTGCACCACTTTGCACCATCAAAACTGGTTAGCAAAACTTCTGAATGTGGGAACATCTTGTCCAAGATCAGGAAGAAATATAATGCTTTTATGAATGCTCACACAGAAATCTTTGGCATTTTAAGGTGCTGGGGTTTTGTAAAGATCCAAAATACATGTGTTACGCTAGGCCTTAAAATCTGTTCAACCTGGTAAGTCTCAAATTTCCCTGCAGTATCATTACCAGCTGCACTTTTGAAAGTTCTGCAGACCATATAAAGTCAAGAAAATGGAAAAATTGTCTCTGTGGAGCATCATGTGTTCCTTTGTTTGCAATTTTGATGAACATCGACTTTGGGGAAAATATTTTATTTTGAATAAAATAAAATAAAAGTTTGAGTAAAGCTATTCAACACCACCGACAATACTGCAACCCTTCAAAAAGACATTGACTATGTATCAGAATGGTCAAACAAATGGCAACTTCAAATCTCAATTAATAAATGCTCTGCCTTCCATATTGGCAAAAAAATAATAATCAGAAAATAAAATACAAGATAAATAGTCAAGACTTTGTTGATGGTCCAAACTCTGTCAAGAATAGACAATCAAAAGCTTAAAATCCATAGTACTGCATCAAAACAGTACTATGTACAGTAGCTTTTCAAGAGAAAATAACCACTCCTGACTGCCAATTCTATAAGATTAACTTCACTAGATTAGGAGAGAGGAGTACATATTGACTCAGTCAGGATGGCATAATTATATGCCTCTTAAATATAATTATAGATATTTTCATCTACTTTCGCTTTTTTTTTTTTTTACAAGAAGAGAGGTACTCCTTCTCTTGATTCAAATATATAACAATAATATGATGAAGAGTTAGTGTGGGCTCTTACATTTCAAATACACTTAATGAAAGGATTTATTTGAAGAATAAGGTCCTGTCCAAGATCAGGAAGAAATAGAATGCTTTTTATGAATGCTCACACAGAAAAGCCCCCCACCCCTTTTAATAATCCAGGGAAACAAAAGCAATGAAACATATCACAAGTGGAAGCAGATGTATTTGCCGAAGAAAGGTGATGCAAGTTAAAAATAAATAAATTAAAACAAACTGGCGCTTGGCCATCTCCCCTGCGCCAGGAGAGTAAAAGCTTGCAAAGAGCAGGGAAGGGGTGTGGTAGCAATTCGGGGACAAGAAAGACCATTATGTTTATTATCAAGGTGGAACATAAGATGTTTGAATGCTTGGCTCATTTGATGTGAAGTTGCTTCTAGAAAACATGTTATAAAGTCTAAGAAAACCTCTCCAGGAATACTAAAGGACAGAACAGAACAAGCAGAATCACATTTGCTCAGAGTGCTTAGAATGGCTGGCTGGCGATGAAGAAGCAAGGATAAAAATCTTGGTTCCTGGGGGAAAAAAAATTCCTTGAGTCAATAGTTTTATTAGGACCCATCCAAATGTCACAAAAGGGTGTGTGCAACCTTTCGAGTTCCATGAAGGATTTGAAACAGAAATCTCATGTGGAAGGAGAAAGCAAAAATCCACAGGGTATATCATTTCCAAGGTTGAGGACCACCATAAAACAAAGGGCAACCTGCTCTGTTATGGACTAATCTAATAAAAATGGCAGCTGGGACCATGCAGGGCAGAACAAGAGAGAGAAAGATGATACGTACAACTGCACCGACCAGGGCAATATGAACTCAGCCTCTTTTATACATTATAATGAAATTGCACAGGAGGGTGTAAGGTTCAGAATTTGTGTTGTGAGGTAACAGGCCCACATTTCGATCTTTTGAGAAAAATCTCAGCTTGCTGTGGATGCTCGTAAACTAGAAAACATAGTACTGGACTATCTTGATGACATTTCTGGCACAAGGAGAGAAACGGTGTTGTCCGAGTAGGTGCCAGCATCCCATGAAGCTGCCCACCTATGGCAGGTCTAATGCCACAAGAAGGAAGGAATTCCTTCCATTCAGGAAGGAATGAAAATAAATACTGACAAAATAGTATGAACCCCAGGCCGCATTTGCTAGAAAAAAAACAACCTGTCACATACATGGGGGGTGTGTGTTTGAGATAATATTTTATTTAATTATATCCCACCTTTATTATTTTTTATAAATAACTCTAAGTGGTGACTATAATCAATGCTCCTTCTTCCTCCTATTTTCCCCACAACAATAATCATGTGGTCTGAGAGAGAGTGACCGGCTGAAGATCAGTCATCCAGATTTCATTCCTAACATGGTACTACAATTCCCAGTCTTCTGGCTTCTAGCTTGGTGCCTTAAATGATTGATAGATAGATAGATAGATAGATAGATAGATAGATAGATAGATAGATAGATAGATAGATAGATAGATAGATGAATATGGCTATACATATAAATATATGCATATAAATACACATACACACAATGACTTATGACTGATCACTTAGGAACCATTCAAAATTACAACATACTTCTAAAAATGCATTTACAATCTGATTCCAATGTTTTGGCCGCTGCAGATCCCCCACTATTTTTCACCCTTGCAACCTGCTTTTTCAAACACGATCTGGAAAAAGTTATCTTGGAAGCCTGGAAAAAGAAGGGGGTACTTTGGGCATATCAAGAGGATATGTATGTGTGTAAAACAACCAAAGTGGTAGATTTCTGCAACTGTGTGCCCCCATCAAGAAGGCATCATCTGTTGGTGGGACAGTCTCATCCCTGAAAAAAAGGAGAAGCAAAACCAGAGAGGTTGCTGGATGAGGCAAAGATTATGTACTAAACAACTACTGGGATTTTATAGTCATACATTTATAAGAGATTTCTGAGCCATGAATGCAATTGCTCTCTTTTTCTAATTTTGTCGGTATACTTTCCAAGTGAACCAGTCCCTAGATATAGATTAGTTAGTTTTTTGCATCGTGAATGCATGAAACCCACAGCCTGAATGTTGCTTTTCCCTTTCTATCCTTTGATCTATTATTAGTTAAAGCTGGGGGCTCCATTACCCATCAGATTCACATCTGCTCCGTAATTTGGCCTTCCTCGGTGCAGATGGCCCCTTTCAGCCAGGCCCCAGATACACGCTTGTAACATAGGAGATAAAGGAGCTGATGTTTTCCATGATAAGAAATTTGGCAGGAGAAGGACGGCCTGAGAATGATCTCAGCTGAAGTAATATAATCAGAGCAAATCTGCTGCCCTGAAAGCTTACTGCTAACCCTTTAAGTCGTCTCAGGAAGAACAGCATTTCCATATTTTACTGTAGTGCTGGCCATATCAGCAATCTTTAATATTTATGCTTTTTCTCTCCTTCAGCAACATTACCATGAACCTTTAAAATAGGATGTGTAATACTATTTCCTACATGTTTCGGGGAACCCCATCGAAATCCTCTCTTTCTTTCTTTTTTTAAAATAAACTTTATTGATTTTACAATTAAAATAAACAAATAACACAAACACAAATGGAAAAGAAGAGAAAAGAAGCGGAAAACAAAACAAAAAAAAAGGAAAAGAGGTAGAAAGAAAGTCAGAAATAAATTAAAAACAATATCGTCATTGACAGTTTCTGGGTCATTATCTATATCCTTATTTTATGCCATATTTACAATTAATCCTTAATGCGAGTATATAATTACTACTACAATTATAACTTATCCTCTTTTACAATGTTATATAGCCCATCTTTGATCTATCCTCTTTTTCTTACAGGAAAACTGCCACCAAGCAAATATCTGGAAAAAAATCCATAGGAACAAAGGGAGGGAGGGAAGAAGGGAAAGGGGGAAGGGGGGAAGGAAGGAAGGAAAGGAAGGAAGGAAGGAAGGAAGGAAGGAAGGAAGGAAGGAAGGAAGGAAGGAAGGAATTCAANGGGGGAAGGAAGGAAGGAAAGGAAGGAAGGAAGGAAGGAAGGAAGGAAGGAAGGAAGGAAGGAAGGAAGGAATTCAACCTAGATATGTTATATGGAACATATTTATATGTGCAGAATGGAAAGTATTTGAGCATTCCAAATCCCAGAATAATTCAACAATATACATTTATTTATTTATTTTATTTGTCAATAGCTTACAAGATAGTAGATATAAGTATAAACATGAGTAAGAATACAGGAAATAGGTACGAATAAATGGAAACAATAGGATAGGGATGGTAGGCACAATGGTGCACTTATGCATGCCCCTTACATGGAGTAGTAATGGTGTCTATGGTGTGTCCCCCCCCAAAAAAATAATCAAGATAGAGGCTACAATCATGTCACCAATGACATAGTTGTGATCACAATCTTGATATTTTTTTACCCTGCAAATCCCCTTCTCCTCCATAAAACAAACTTCACCAATTTAGCATCCTGAATAATTGCTGCTGGAGTGCCCTGACTGGGAATTCTGGGACTTGTAATCCCAAGTCATCTGAAAGGTATCTCCAGAAATCTCCAGGTCCCTTAAACCCTGGACCATGTGGGGTAGATAGCATCCTAAAGATCCTTACAGAACCAGGTATTTTGTTTGTTGGTTGGTTTCATTTGGATTCTGTCCAGGATCTAAAAACTGTATGTAATAGAATGCTTTTTTTTGGGGGGGGGGGGCTGATCAAAGTGTGATTAGACTCACAAGGAATTTGTCTCTGGTGCAGAAGCTCTCAATGTCCAAGCAAAACAACAAAGTAATAATAATCACAATAATGATACCAATAATTGGAGATAGTAAAGAAGATGAAAAGGATACTAATAATATGTACCACATGGGTAAAGTATATCGGTATTCCTTGACTTATAGCAGTTCATTTTGTGACTATTAGAAGTTACAACAGATCAAGTCAAAAAAAAAAAAAAACCAAGTCAAAAAAGATTTAGAGATATGAGTTAAATTGTAAATCTCCTTATTAGGGAGGATTGGCACTATAAAAATGAACATTCTTCCCAGATTTATTTACTTATTCCAAACAATACCAATAAAAATACATAAAAATTACTTTGTGGAACTTACAAGTTAATCACCAAATTTATTTGGCAAGGGAAAAAACCGAGGATAAACCTAAAGGCAATGCAAGATATGAAGAGCAGGGGAGGTATGGCACTCCCAAATTGGGAATTATACTATATGTGCAGCCTCCTTACTTTGGTTGAAAGAGTGGGTAAACCTGTTGAATAAAAGAAGGCCATGACTTACAGAGGGGGTGGCACGCATTTTTATGGAGCACTGGAAAAATCAAAACAGAATTATTTCCACAGACATATAATTAGAGATTCCTTATTGGTTAATTGGAATAAAATTTAAAAAAAACATTATTTAAAAATGCCAATCTGGATCTCAACGATGGAGGCGATGATACATCCAAATAATCTAGATCTTAATAAAATGATAAAATACAAAGATCTTCTTGATGCGCAAGGAACTTTAAAATCATGGCAAGATTTCCAAGAACAAGGGCTACAAATAGACCGGGGGGCTTACCTGCAAATTCAAAATAGATATCGCCAAGACAAGAAAAATTTTTGGAATTTATGCTAAGCTACAACAATTAGATAAAATCCTATTAGGCCCAGATAAAAAAATATATAAACTAAATTTTATAATTATTTATTAGAGATAGAATTAGAAGAGGAAGTAGTCAAAGGGCAACATGATGATTTTCTTTACATATATACAAATATTTTTTTAAGAATATAGTGTGTATTTTAAGAATGTAAAGCAGAATTTGATAGGAAGTTATGTATTATATTGAAGGTCATAACCTTAAGGTATATATTGAAGTTTAAATAAGAGTTGAATGGTTATAATTAAAAGATATAAAAGTGTCATACTCCAATTAGTAACTACAGGAGAAAATTTGTTTAATGAAGAAAGATAATATGAAATTGAAACACAACAGACAAAAGTATAAATATAATGATTTGAATTGAGATGAGATAATCAAAATAAAGTTGAGAAAATTAAAGAGGGGAAAAACTATGTAGAAAATGTAAAAAAGTAATACGATATGGAATAGAACACAAAAATGAGCATGAAATTGAGTTTGTGTCTGTATGAAGAAGTGATAGCCCGGGACCATGCTATTTTCAAAAAATATATGTTTTTATTGTATTATGGTTTTTTTTTGTGAAAACCCAGAATAAAATTTTCAAAAAAAAAAAAAAAGGCAACATGATAGCTTGGAGTAGAAACATAGGAGGTAGCATTACAAATATTAGAATGGGAAAAAGTCTGGACAAGGAATAATAAAATTACAAAATCAGCAACTTATAAAGAAAATGGCTATAAAATGTTTTATAGATGGCATCTCTCACCCTCAAGAATAGCGAAAATGTCTCCTACCATGAATCCAAATTGCTGGAATGTATAAAGAAACACAGAACATTCTTTCACATGTGGTAGTCCTGCACTGAAGCCCAAAGATACTGGCACAGAATTAAAAAATGGTTAAAGGAAAATAACGGCGGAGCAAATTGAATTAAAACCAGAATTCTTCTTACTGGGGATATTTAATAGACAAATTTTCTAAAAAGTCAAATATATAATACTGCACATCTTACTACTGCAGCTAGAATAACCTTTGCACATGTTTGGAAATAAGCAGATATTCCAACAGAGGAAATGGTCATTCAGAAAATAACAGCCTGTGCAGAGATGGATAAGTTAACCTTAGCACTGAAGGAAAAGGAAACATCAGAATATTATAAAAGCTGGGAATGCTGGTATGACTGGATAGAACAAAAATAGAAAATATATTAGTAAAAAATGTAAAATGTAAAAGACGTAGTAATTATATACTTGCAATAAGATGTATTTGTAAATATGTCACCAATATTGATAACAAGCAAGGAACCATGGACTGTCGATAATAGAATGACTAGTTTTTTTAATTGTTTTTTTCTTTTTCTTTTTCTGTGTTGTGTTTGTTTGACATTTTAGTTGTATAATCAATAAAGTTTGTTTAACAAAAAAAGAAGTTACAATAGAAATGAAAAAATAGACTTATGACAGTTTTTCACACTTATGACCATTGTGGCATCCCCATGGCCATATGATCAAAATTCAGTATCCCGGGGTCACGTGATCACCTTCTGCCACCTTCTGACAAGCCAAATCAATGGGGAAACCAGGTTTCTTTAACAACTACATTATGAACTTAACAACTGCAGTGATTCACTTAACCACTATGGCAAGAAAGGTCATAAAAGGGAGCAAAACACAGTTAACAAATCACCAAAATTTCGGGATCAATTGTGATCATAAGTCGAGGACTACATAAGCCTTAGTAAGACCACACCTAGAGTACTGCATCCAGTTTTGGTCACTACACTATATAGAAAGTTATTGAGACTGTAGAAAAAGTGCAGAGAAGAACAACCAGGATGATCAGAGGACTGGAGGCTGAAACATACGAAGAACGGTTGCAGGAACTGGGCATGGCTAGTCTAGTGAAGAGAAGGACCAGGGGAGACATGATAGGAGCCTTTCAAGATGTATGGGGCTACCACAGAGAGGAAGGGGTTAAGCTATTTTCCAAGGCACCTGAAGGCCAGACAAGGAATAATGGATGGAAAGTGAACCAGGAGAGATTTAACCTGGAAATAAGGAGAAACTTTCTGACCGTGAGAACAATCAACCAATTGAACAGAAGTTGCCTTCGGAAATTGTGGGACCTTCACCACTGGAGTCTTTCAAGAAGACACTAGACTGCCATTTGTCAGACATGGGGTAGGGTCTTCTGCTTGGGCAGGAGTTGGACTAGATGACCTACAAAGTCCCTTCTAACTCTAAAGACATCCACTTGTGGGAATTAGGCATTCAGTGAGTGATGGCATGGGGAAAAAACCCTGTCTCTGTGTCTAGTTGTTTTGGCAATGCAATAAAGCAAGGTAAATGCCTGTAAAACATGGCCTTCTCCAAGTTTTCTCACAGGAACCCTGAACTCTCCCACTCTGGATCTCTTTTGTGTCAACATGCAATTTATTATTCTTTTCACAGGGAAACCTCTCACCCTCAGTGAAAGGGAGGAATCAGATGATTATTTCCCCTCTCTTTAACACTTAGCCTTCCTGGACTAATTTAACATGTCTACTTACTATTATGGGTAATCAATCAATGGGTGTTGTCCTGAGGTTGCTTAATAGTCAATAGTTCTCCATGGTTGCAACACAACAGAAAACATAATATTTTCCATCTTTGATATTCTCTTTGTAATAGATCTTTTTTATCACCAGTAGAAGCTAAAATCCTAAATTCAGGTGCCCCTCAAGAAAAACACAAGGAGGCTTTGAAGAGATTCCTTATGTTTATATGCCACTGTTGAGCAGCTGTTAAAAATGGTTAAGGATTAAATATTTTAATGGCTCCATCGATGGCATAAAACCATACCTAGTTTTTTAAATATATCCCTGCCTTTATTTTGGGGTGGGAGAAGGGGCAAATTGTCAAGGGTGAATGCAGATCCCAAATAAACCATATAATTTAGCTCTTGTGAAAGCAAACAGTGGCTTTTGACACCCACCCCTCTCCTAGAAAATTGAAATATCCTAGAAAATATTAAAAAGGCAGAATATTTCCCCTAAAAAGAGTAGAAACTTAGAAGCAGGAACTCATCTCAGAAGCAGAAGCTCACCTCCACCTTTGTTAATGGGTAGGCCATTAAGGCCTGGGCCAGAATATTTTACATAACAAAGATCTACTACAGGTAGAGCTATAATAGGAATTGCCCAAAGCCCTTTTCATTACATTATCATCCAACAAGGCTCAACCAAGCCTGGAACTCAGGACAACCTACAGAGTTGCCCCTGCATGGCAACTTCTCTTCTCTTCTCTTTTCTTCTCTTCTCTTCTCTTCTCTTCTCTTCTCTTCTCTTCTCTTCTCTTCTCTTCTNATCTGTTCTGCTCTGCTCTACTCTACTCTACTCTACTCTACTCTACTCTACTCTACTCTACTCTACACTACTCTACTCTACTCTACTCTACTCTACTCTATTCTATTCTATTCTATTCTATTCTATCTTGTTAACTTTAAGATGGGCGGACTTCAGCTGCCAGGGTTTGGCTGGGGAATTATGGGAGTTGAAATCCACGTGTCTTAAAGTTGTTAAAATGGAGAAATATTGAGACAGAAGTTGGCATGCATTCCTGCCTATGAGTAAGAGTTCATGGCCTATATGTCTGGGACAACCTGGTTATGCATATCAGCCCTGAAACAGATGGGAATTTGACTTTCCAAAGCACACATTCAAATGAATGGGAAACAGCCAAATGCAATTAGAAATTGGCTTCAGTCAGTGTGACTCCTACTGAATTGCAGGAAAGCCAGAGAAGAATTGGCTGCTGATTTGCCAGATAGGAAATCCTTGACTTACGGCCACGATTGAGCTGAAACTTTCTGTTGTTAAGCAAGACAGTTGTTTAAGTGAATTTTACCCCATTTTATGTCTTTTCTTGCCACAACTGTTAAGTGAATCACTGCAGGGGTAGTTTTCCAAAATTTTAGCAATGGGTTCTCTGCCCAGTTTCTGAGTGGGCGTGGCCATGATGGACGTGGCCTAGTCAACCTCCTACCCCACGGTGGTGAGGGGCATTTTTGCTCTGCCCAGGCTCCGGAAGCTTTCTTCAAGCTCTGGGAGGGTGAAAACAACCTCCCCAGGCTCCAGAGGCTCTGTGGAAGCTGGAAAAGGGCCCATTTCCGGCCTTCCTGAACTTCCGGGAGGCCCGTTCTTTGCCCTCCTTGGGCCTCCATGTGCCCCATGCACTTACCTGCATCCAAAATGGGCCATCTGGGAACTCCTGGGAGGGGAGGGGTTGGTGGGGCCAGCCAGAGTGAGATTTGGGGGTTCTCCAAACTTTACAGAATCTTAGCTAGGGGCTCTCCTGAGCCCCTGTGAACCCCCAGCAGCCCACCCCTGAATCACTGCAATTGTTATGCTATAACATGGTTGTTAACTGACTTCCTCACTGACCTTGCTTGTCAAAAGGTTGCAAAAGATTCTGGGACATATGAGCCAGTTGCCAAACATCCAAATTTGGACCATGTAACCAAGGGGATACTACAACACTGCTCCTAAGTGTGAAAAAGGCTCATACGTCACTTTTTAGTGCCATTGTAATTTTGAACCATCACTAAATGAACATGTATAAGTCAAAGACTACCCATCCAATATTATGGGATCCTTTGAGCACAGACCGTTCTCCCAGGGGAAAGGAATTGTTGCATTTGCTAAACCTTTCAACTGACGCTGTTTGTCGAGGTTATCGGGATGGAATGCATTGAGAAAGTCAATGGGGGCTGGAATTAGGGAGTTGCAGCTGCCATCTTCACTTTCTAAAATACTTTTTAACAGTTCCTCCTCCCTATAATCACCTTGCTGTTGCTCTTTCATGTGGCTTTATCAATTGTTGTAAGTATGTGTGGTGAAGGGGGAGACCACAGGGTGCACTGGTGGTCCTCCACTTACAACCGGTTGCTTAGTGACCTGTCAAAGTTACAACGGATCCCACAAAAGGTACTTATGACCAGTGGTGGATTTCAAAATGTTTTACTACCAGTTCTGTGGGTGTGGCTTGGTGGTGTGACAGGGGAAGGTTACTGCAAAATCCCCATTCCCTTCCCACCCCACTAACCTGCTTTCCAGCTCCTGTGCAGGGCAACAAAAGAGGACCCACCTGACCAGCTGGGACTCAGGAGGCATAGAATAGATGGGGGCGGGGCCAGTCAGAGGTGATATTTGCCGGTTCTCCTAACTACTCAAAATTTCTGCTACCGATTGTCCAGAATTGTCAGAACCTGCTGAATACCACCTCTGCTTATGACCCAGATTTGAAATTCTGATGCCTGCATGCCCCATGTGATGCTCCATAGTGATCACATGTTAAGACACTTGTCAACTGTCCCACATTTGCAACCATTTGCAATGTCCCATGGTCACATAACCCTGATTTGCCAGAAACTGTCACTTACTTTCTGGTTTCCTGCAAAAGAAAAAAGAAAAGATCACAAAATGGAGCCAACCATGGCAAGTTGACTGTGGTGAGTTGTCGTAGACCCTGTTCCGATATCTGAACCTGACACATTACACTACCCTCATTGGTACCTGATATCAATCAGTCAAAATAGAGCTGGAAGAGACCTTGAAGGTCTTCTAATCCAACCCTCTGTTCAAGCAAGAGATTGTATACAGTGGTGGTATTCTACTGGTTCGGCCCAGTTCTGCCGAGCCGAGCCGTAGCGGCAATGAGCAGTGGAGACCAAACTAGTTTTCTCTGCCGCTCTGCTGTTGGGCCCACCTGCCTGCCCAGTCTCCCATACTCACCTTTATCTTCTGCTTTTGAAGTGCAGCTGCTTTGCATGGCATAGAAGAGTGCTGCGCGGCAGCTGCTGAAGTGACCAGGAGAATGCAGGCTTGCAGGAGGTTAGTTGAAATGCCTCTATGCCTGAGCAAACACCTCTGTGCCTGTGCAAAGTGCGTGTTTGGTGTTCCATGCCACGCCCACTGAACCAGTGGTAAAAGTTTTTGAATCCCACCACTGATCCTATACCATTTCAGACAAGTGACTCTCCAGTTTTATCTTTAAGAAAACCTCCAGTGATCAAGCACCTACAACTCTACTCTACTCTACTCTACTCTACTCTACTCCACTCCACTCCGCTCTGCTCCGCTCCACTCCGCTCCACTCCGCTCCACTCCACTCCACTCCACTCCACTCCATTCCATTCTCTAGTCTCACTGAACAACAGAATGGGATAGCAACATAAGGGAATGTTTGTAATTCAGGGTTGAACTGTGGGTGCTTTCTGACCTTCGTAGTTTTCTTGCAAACATTTCATTATCCAACTAGGTAACATCATTAGGCACAAAACCACCAAGCTCAGAGAGCATCAAGGACCCCACAGAATAGAATTGCTTATTTATTAGTAGCCCTGGCAGTATGTATGATGCTGGGAGGGGAGACTAAGTCAAATCAAGGGAAAGCCTTTTCATTTCAGATAAGGACCGACATTTATAGACCGTCTGGAGATACTTTTCTGGGGGCTGTATCAAATCCAAGAGAAGCAGATAGGAAAGTGGATGAATAATTGGTCTCCTCAGTAGACCTAGATACAGTTAAGCAAAGCTAACAATATCCCATTGTGTAGCACAATCTCTTCTCCTAATTAGAGCCTCTGAAACATGTAGCAAGGTTTTTAAAATTATTCAGAGAACTGAAAGGCTGGGCTGACAAAATGAAAGAAAATAGTGATGGATGAGCAAGTCAGCCTAAGTTTATTTCCATAACTTTGGATTTAATTTACGACCACAATAGAGCCCAAAATTTCTGTTGTTAAGTGAATTTTGCCCCATTTTGTGATCTTTCCAGCCACATTTGTTAAGTGAATCGCCTGTGGTTATGAAGTTAGCAACACGTTTGTTGAGTGAATCTGGTTTCTCCTGTTGACTTTGCTTGTCAGAAGGCTGCGAAAGACAATCACATGACCCCAGGACACTGTAACCATCACAAATATGAGTCTGTTTCCAAACAATTGAATTTTGATCACATGAACATGGAGGATGCTGTGACAATCATAAAGTGTGAAAAACGGTCATAACTCACTTTGTCAATGCTGTTGTACCTTTGAATAGAATAGAATAGAATTCTATTCCAAGTATGATTGGACATACAAGGAATTTATCTTGGTGCAAATGCTCTCAGTGTACACAAAAGAAAAGATACATTCATCAAGAGTTGAGAATCTTAAGGTACAACACTTAATGATGGTCATAGGGAACAATAAGCAATCAAATCACAGTAGGAAACAGTCAATATAAATCATAAGGATACAAGCCACAAAGTTACAGTCATACAGTCAGAAGTGGGAGGGAATGGGTGATCAGGAATGATGAGAAGATTAACAGTAGTAGTACTGCAGACTTTGTAAATAGTTGGACAGTGTTGAGGGAATTATTTGTTTAGCAGAGTGATGGCGTTCGGGGAAAAAACTGTCCTTGTGTTTAATTGTTCTGGTGTGCAGGGCTCCATAGCATCGTTTTGAGGGAAGGAGTTGAAACAGTTTATGTCCGGGATGTGAGGGGTCTGTAAATATTTTCACAGCCCCCTTCTTGACTCGTGCAGTATATACAGGTCCTCGATTGAAGGCAGGTGGGTAGTAATTGTTTTTTCTGCAGTCCTAATTATTCTCTGATGTCTGTGTCTGTCCTGTTGGGTTCAGAACCAAACTAGATAGTTATAGAGGTGCAGATGATAGACTCAATAATTCATCTGCAGAACTGTATTGGCAGCTCCTTGGGCAGTTTTAGCTTTTTGAGTTGGCGCAGGAAGAATATTCTTTGTTGAACTTTTTTGATGATATTTTTGATGTTAAGTGTCTATTTTAGCTTCCGTGATGTGATAGAACCTAGGAATTTGAAAGTCTCTACTGTTGATACCATGTTGTCTAGTATTGTACGAGGTGGTAGTATGGGTCACTAAATGAACTGCTAAATGGTCACTAAATGGTCACCAAATGAACTAAATGAACTGCTGTAAATCGAGGACTCCCTGTATTTATTTCAAGGAGAAAAGCTTTTTAATCTGAGAGAGGGCCCATGGGTTTGCAATAAGCAAATGAGCAAACGAGGAGTTTCTGTCTGTCCAAAAAAAAAAAACTTTGTATGGTATAGGCCTGAAAGCTCTTCTGGTCCATGCTGTTCACCCCAGCTTGGTTTTATTTTTTTTTCAAGGCCAATCCTCTCCCCTCAGCCTTTTCTTTCTGCAAAAACCAGACAGGAAAGGAAATGGATATAAATCTGTGGTCACAGCAAAAAAAGAAAGAAAGCCTGAGTCCTTAGCAGTCTAGGCCATGTGAAAATGATCAAGATGGCTTGGCCCTCTCATTAGCACTGAGAGAGCACTAACGTTGGGAACTGATTTTATTTCCACAAACACTTTAGTTGTAATAAATTGCAAGCCTAACTTTGCAATGGTTACTTTTAGCAGTCTCCGTTTTATTCCACTGAACTGCAGGCCTCATGATTTCCTTAATGCAGCGCTTCTCAACCTGAGGAATATTAAGACATGTGGACTTCAACTCCCAGAATTCCCTAGCCAGCTAGACCATGTTGTTTCTCTTTGTCATATAATAGATGTGGGTATATGAATTATTTTATTTTATTGTTATTTGTCATTGTTATGTATGGAACTTGGTAGGCTCCAAGTTCCCTATTCTGATTGGCCAAAAAGGCCGTTCTTGGATTGGCCATTAGAGAACCAATCCAATTGCGCCCGCTGGATGGCGGGAACACTTAAAGTGGTGTCATTTGGCACAAGCTGCGAGCAAGCCGCTATATTAAAGGGCTGCCGCGCTTGGGCTCTTGTTCCATTACTATTGCTTTACTGAATTAAATAAAGAGTTTGGTTGTTGAACCCGGGTCTCACGCAACTTATTCCCGACGGAACACTGGAGACGAAGGTGGGATCATCGTAGAAGAACGAGACCGAAGCATGAGCCGATCTGAAAGAGCGGAGAGATGGAAGGTAACAATGCGCCGCCCACACCATTCAATACTGATGAGAGGATTGGGAGTCATATATTGATTGCTTTCTTTATATTTTTGGAAAGAAACGAACTGCAGGACATATCTGACCAAAGGAAGAGGCTGTCTCCCTTACACACTGTGGATCCATCCTTTAAAATGGCGAAGGCCGCTGGCTAAACCAAGAAGATGTCAAACAGATGACTTGGCCTGAGCTGAACAGAAATGCTCAGAGCACATTATGTACCTGTGGTTTCCAACTTGATTAAAAGACACAGTTCTACAAGAGAGACCAGAAAGAAGATGAAACCGTGGAGATTTTGTAGCAGCCCTGAGACACCTCGAGGAGCCTGCGAGTTCCAAAACATGGTGAGAGCCATGAGGGACCGTGTGGTCCTCGGTTTGAAGGACACTACACTTCAGAGTAAGCTGCTGAATAGACCAAGCATAACAGTGGCAGAAGCAACCGCCGCCGAAGCAGCAAAGAAATCTGCAGTCACTATGCGCCAAATGAATGCGATTCCAGATCCACCAAACCAAGCCAGAGAGAAGAAGGCAGAGGAAGCAGAAACAGCCCACAGCGATCGCCCACTACGAAGATCTCGAATCCCAGAGGAACATTGATGACGAAAATGAAGATTGTCATAGATTTCAGTCAGAACAAGATGGCAGGACATTAAACAAAAGAACTACAAAACAAGACTGATTTTAAAAGACTACCAGGGAAATTGAATCCCGGTAGTGAGCTTGGACATTTCCTCATCGAATTTTGAAAATCATGTCGAAATCTTGCCTCTGACCATCGTTTGACCGTGGATTGTCCTAGCCTGCTAGGGATCGAATGGTTCGCGCCCCTGGGAATTGGATGACGGGATAAACCGCATTGCCACAGCCAACTGGGAGGAGAGCCTACTACAAGAATTCCAAGATGTTTTCAATGGGACCCTAGGCAAATACAAAGGGGACCTAATTTCATTTAGCCTAGACCCAAAAATAGCCCCCAACGGTTAAAAGCCAGACACGTCCCAATTTATTATTAAAACCAAAAATTGATGAACAATTAAACAAATTAACAGCACAAGGGATGTTAGAGGCCATTCGACCATGCCAGGTGGGAAACACCCATCGTGACTCCTGTAAAATCAGATGGGTTAGTGCACATCTGCGGAGACTATAAGGCAACCCTAAACCATACGCTCCAACAAAGCGCATACCAGTACCAGTAGTGCAACATTTATTGCACTCCCTAAGGGGGAGGAAATTTTTTTGCGAAGCTTGATCTCGCACAGTGCATACCAACAGCTACCTGTTGACTCCACTACCGCAGAGGCACAGACTATTGTGACACATAGAGGGGCATTCAAGTGTAACCGTCTCCAAGTTCGACGTTAGCGTTGCCCCAGGTGTGTTTCCAAAGCCTCATTGAGCGCTTGTTAAACAGAATTCAAGGGAGTTGTCTCTTTTTTGTGATTTGATGTTCTGGTGTCAGCAAAAAAATGCTAACCAACTAGATAGCAGATTAGGAAGTCTTAAGAAGATTAAGAGATGCAGGCTTAAGGTAAAGTGAGAGAAATGTAATTCAGCCACCAACCAAGTCAAGTTTCTGGCTACCTAATAGATGAACAATGGATAACCCAACTGAAAAAAAGATAAAGCAATCAAAGATGCACCTAGACCTAGGAACAAAACTGACCTTCAAGCATTCCTAGGTCTCATAAATTTCTACAAATGTTGTTCCTGCCCCATAAGGCAAACAATAGCAGAACCTTTACATTGGTTGTTAGACAAAAAAAACTACCTGGAAATGAGGCACCAGGACAAGCAGCATTTCAGGGTATCAAAGAGGTATTAACATCTAACACCATTTTAATCCAGCATAGCAATACCGCTGCCTTTGATGGTCACCTGTGATGCCATCACCTTTTGGAATTCGCGCCATCCTATGAGCCACAAGCTACCAGACGGCAGAGAGACACCGTCGCTTTCTATTTCAAAACGTTTCAAGTCAGAACTGCATGTACAGCCAACTTGTCGCATCCGAGAAGGCACTAACGCAATCAATCGTGTCACTTCGGAGTCAAAAAGATTCCATGAGTACCTTTATGGAGAACTTTTTCGATCATCACTGATCACAAACCCCTGTTAGGAATCCTAGCAGGAAAGAAGCCAACCCTGAACATTCTGTCACCTAGAATGACGAGTGGTCCTGAATTCCTCGCTGCCTACACACCTACTCGCTCCGATTCACCACCCAGGAAAGACCATCCACCATGCTGATGCCCTGAGCTGTTCCCTGTTGCCCATCACAGAAGAGGCCCAGCTCCCACCATTTTCCACACTTCAACTCAAGACTGACCGAACCTGCCGCTAACCGCAGCAGATTGTCGCGAGAGCCACCGCAAAAGACCCTTTGACAGCTCGCAAATCCTGAACTTGGGTAGGTAAGGGCTGACCGGAAAGAGAACAAAACTGAACTTTTAAGCCATTTTGCACCCGACAGACTGAACTGCCTATCGAGAAGGACTGTATTTTGTGGGTGACAGGGTGGTGATTACCAAACAGACTCCAGGAAGATATTTTGTGCATGTTGCACAAGGGGCACCCGGCATTAGTCAAAATGAAACCCTGGCCAGGAGTTACGTCTGGTGGCCAAGGCTGGACAAAGGACATTGAACGTTGGGTGGCAACATGCCCATGACTGCCAAAAATCGAGGCCCTCACCCCCCCACAGGCACAAGTTAGGAATGGGAAACCCCCGGGGCCATGGTCTAGACTACTTATTGACTTTGCTGAGCCAATGAAAGGCAACACTTTTTTTAATAGTTGTGGATGCCTCCTCGAACTGGTTAGAAAGTCAATCCTCATGGCTTCCACAACCACCGAGGCAATAATGAAACAGTTAGACAAACTTTTCGCCAACGCATGGACTGCCTGAATGTACAGGGTGTCGGACAATGGGCCCCAAGTTCACCGCGTTAGCATTCGAGCAGTATTTAGCTGCCCAAGGCATCCGACATGCTTTAAGCGGCACAGTCCATCTGGCTGCCAAACGGCAGGGCTGAACACATGGTTTGGTACACAAAGGAGGGCCTGGATAGAATGGACAAGGGGGATGTGTAAGAAAAATTAAACCGATTACTAACCCTACAGCATATACCCCTAGCAGCACCAACCAACAAAAGCCCAGAAGAACTCCTAATGGGTAGGAAATTGCATTCCTACCTCGACAGACTGCACCCCACTTACACCTGGGATAAGCCCCCAACTCCTCCAGCAAATTACCACGCTTTGAAATAGGTGACCTGGTCTATGCGAAAAACCTCACCAGGGACCCGTTATGGCTCCAGCCATGATCACCCAGATCACAGGCCCCCGTCCTTACCGACTACTCCTAGATGACGGAAAGAGAATGGAAGCGACACATCGACCAGCTTTGTTTTCGCACCCCTCAAATGCAAAAACACACCAGCGCCAAAAATAAATACTGACCAAAAACAACCGAGGAAGGGAGGAAAATAAAAATAATAAAAAAGGGAAGAGACGAACCTCCCATAACAAGACAACAAACACTACACAAAGACTATCAAACAAATCAAAAGAGCACTCACGATTAGAGGAACCCAAATGGAAGTCCAGGAGCAGAAGAACGAAGTGAGGCCTTCCTGAAGGAGACACACAGGCCAGCTCAACCAACCCAGACAAACCAAGGAGGAACGGCGGAGCCATCTCAAACTGGCCCAAGAGGCTCAGGCGGGAGCAGCAAGGCTGACTCACCCTTCCAGGAGGTTCCATGGAGAAGGAACAGAGAGACAGCGATCCCGTCCGAATCTCTCGAAGACCACGCCGAGACTGAGCTGCACAGATCAACCAGGACTCGAAAAAGCCCCACCTACCTGCGTGACTACGTGACGCACGTTGGACTGAACCAAGGGGGGAGGGATGTTATGTATGGAACTTGGCAGGCTCCAATTCTCTATTCTGATTGGCCGAAAAGGCAATCCTTAGATTGGCATTAGAGAACCAATCCGATTGGCCACCGGACAGGCAAGAACACTTATAAAGTGGTGTCATTGGCACACAAGGCCACGAGCAAGCCACTATATAAATGGCTGCCGCGGCTTGGGCTCTTGTTCCGTTACCATTGCTTTACTGAATTAAATAAAGAGTTTGTTGTTGGAACCCGGTCTCACACAACTTATTTCCGGATGGAACAGTCATGTTTATTTAGTGAATATTGGAGGTGGTAACCCTTTGAGAGCCATATGCAATGGAATTTCATTTTAATATATGGTGATGAGTGTACATTTCAAGTGACAATTATTTTATTCTAAATCTAAGCTCCTTATCTAGAATTGGAAACTGCATTAGAAGAGCATTTAAAACATAAGGGAGAGAGAACAGAAGGATGGATGGATGGATGAATGAATGATCTCCCCCAAAAGCTATTCATGAATTACAGAGGTATTTGGTAAAAAAAGGATTTGACTTTTTTTTTTGACATACAGTAATGATACAAAGCCCAGCCTTGCATCAAACACAAGTATATAAATCATACAGTTTGTGTCACAATACAGATTGCTTTTTGCCAACCATGACAGACTTCTATAAGATTGTATTCACAACTAAGAGTCTTGACTACTAAATTAACCCATTTTCTAGTTTCTTAAAAAAATTAAATCAAATGAGCTAGCTTCATGGTAAGCCATCCATAACATCACCAAAATTGACACTAACTAAGGTTAGGAAGGGCTAAACTGCAACTGCAGGTCTCCAACAGACTTGTTTAAGCATGCTGCAGGAATTATGAGGCCATAATAAAGAGGGGTGGGGGAAACTGAATAGAATGAAATATCAGGGTCATGCTTGATTCAGTCCACTGGACAGGGAAAAGAACAAAGGAGATAATCATCATCAGACATTTTATGCTTCCTTTAGTATCTAAGGTCATACGGTTCTCCTGATACATTAAAAGAATAAAATAAAACTAGAAGTTAGTCTCCAAGGTGTAAGAGTGGATGAATTAAAGTTTTCAGTTTGAGCCAATCCATCAATATTCTTCTGATAGTATATTGACCAGCCCATATGAATTTTTTTCCTTTGGATTTCATTGAAAATCTACTCGTTGGCAGGTGATGTATATAATCAGGTGTCCAAGAACTGAGAAAACTCTGCTGTGTATTTCTTTGTATTTCTTAATTCCCCATCAGCTTGCATGAATATAATAGCACCACAAGAATGGAAGGACACTTCAGTCCCCACAATGGAACAATGGCTACAAAGATTGATGGAGTTAGCAGCAATGGCCTAAATTGACTGCTTTGATAAAAGAAAAGAAAAAAAAATAAGTACTTTTGTTTCTATTGTACCTGGAAACCAGTTCTGGTCTTTGTGCTTGAAGTGGGCAAAAATGAAATTTTGATTTTGGGTTTTACCAATTAGTTTTTTAGATATAAAAATGACTAGTTTGTACTACTGTAAAAGTTAAAAGTTAAGACTAGATTGTTACTCTCTTATTATACTGTGCTCCTTTTCTTTCTTTTTCCCTTCTTTTCTGCACTCTTCCCTACCCCTTTCCCTCCCCTTTCTTTCCTATTATTGGTTTTCGTATTTTTTGTATTTTACATGATAAACAAATTTAAAAAGGACAAACGAGAGTTGGCTTCTGTTTGAGTGATCATGAGAAAGGAAGGGAAATTAGTTCTCCATCAGTGTGTGGGCTCGCATAAACATAATAGCAAGAAAAGAAGGTTAGAATAAATTGATCTTTGATTCGTTCCCACAGGAACTTTTCTTACATTTTTAATTGAACATTCGGGCATTTCACTACCTATACTCTAAAATCTTGATGGATTTGCCATATCACTGCATTTTCCTTTTTCAAATGTCCACAGCTGTCCTCACTCCTTGCCTAAAACTTCATTTTGAATGAAGTCAAATGTACATTCTGTTTCAGCGGCAACCCCCTGCTATTTGTCACACAATTCTAAGTGTGTCATACTGAGGAAGATACCATATCTGAAGAGTATTAAAAGAGTGGCCATAAAATAATCAAGAACTTTTAGGCACTGATTGATCATAAATGCTTCAATCAATTGATCCATTTATGATCAATATGGTGAAACAGGACAAGGTCTTTCTCCAAAGAAATTGAATAGATGTTAACATTAGGGTTGTTAAAGAGATTGAGAAAAGAGTTGTAAGATTACGATAAGGATTTAGGAGTATGTCAACATTTAAGTTCTAAATTAGAAAGATTTCAATCATGGACTCAGTACCCAATCATTCATGGTGTTTTATTCTGGGTAATTCTTTCCATCTGCATGGTTGAAAGAAAAAAACCTGCTTTGTTTCAAAGAAAAGTGTTATATTAAATACAAGCTTATGCTCATTCCAGAGAAAACAGTATGTTAACTCTTTATCAATAGGTGATCAAAAATGACTGGTGCAATATAGAATTAAATTCAAATTTGTTTTATTTTTTATTATATGAAAAATGATGAGAAAGAAAACATAATCTCTTTTAAATTTTATTTTTAATCTGCCCAATCAGCAGGGCTAAATAAATAATGTCAGTGACCACTGGGTATGATAATTGATGACAAGCTAAATAGGAGCCAGCAATATGAACCAGTTCTTAGATTCTGGGCTGTAGCTGAAATATTATTTCAAAGGTGCATGAAGCCTTTAGAAAAAAAGATATTGGAACATTTTAAAGATAATTGCATGGTCCACTTGCTCAATGGATTGAAGACCTGATGACTACCTATGAGCAGATTGCCTGTGGAGATACACTTTGTATGGATACGTATCCATATAAAGGAAATATGGAACTCATTTATACAAAGTACAGTAGATTTAAAAAAACACCACTTATGTAAGTGTATTATCTACCTGTCTGTGATGGACAATTATTTGTCTGAAACACTATATGGTTTCCTGGGATTGGACTAGAACACCTCCAAAGCATCTTCCAACTCTGTCCCCCCCACCCTCTCTCTTTGTCTCATATATCTATCTATCTATCCATCCATCCATCCATGGGCACAAAGACTTGGAAAAAAACATTTGTATGAACATGTAGAATTGTTCATTGTTCTAACATATTTTATTTTTTCTGCTGAATTTTTTTTACTTATTAAAGAACTTACTACATATTTTTATAATGTATGTACTTTTGGGTTTTGTTCCTTTTGCTTTTATCTTTTATCCAGTATTCTTTTAAAAGAAGTTAACTAATTGTATAAAAATTATTTTGTAATCCATGAAATTAGGGGAAGCTGAAAACCTGTGGGCAACAAGAGACGGAATTGCAAGCACATCTGGATGTAAGAGTCCCACAGTGTTAAATGCCTTCCATATAAAGGGCCATGTGCACAGAAGTGGACAGTTAAAGGGCTGTTCTTGCCTGTTTGAGTGATTCCTCATGACTCATCTTATGTTCTTCAAAGATTTCTGCACACACAACGGTGGGTGAGAGCTATCCCCCTTTTCATTGCATCACTGGTCAAGGTTCACACAGTCTTTGATCTGTTACAATTGTCTTTGTTTACCAGATTTTCTCTTCCTTCTATCACCCAAGGGCCACCCTAGATCAGAAGGATTGCCTTTAAGTTGCTCATATAATGGGTTTTAAACACAATCAGTAGGTAATCTATATGTTAGAAGGGGGCAGGGTTTGGAAGATGTCAACACAGATGCCATCTTGATTTTCTACTTCCCTTACAAAGCCTCCTGAACCAGAAAGCTGAGCAAGGAAAGCTTTTTCCTTTCCTTTGAAGTCCAAGTTTTAATGGACTTCACTTTTAATAAAGGGCTTTCCATTCCCAAGGTTGATCTAAACCAAGGGTCTTCAAACTTGGGAAGTTTTAGACTTGTGGACTTCAACTCCCAGAATTCCTGAGCTAACATGTCTGGAGCAGGAATTCTGGGAGTTGAAGTCCACAAGTCTTAAAGCTGTCAAGTTTGAAGACCCCTGATCTAAACTCATCTACAATTGGCCCACCAACTTCTCTTTCTCTTGACACCCTCTGCCTTTAACGTTGGAGGACTTCTTCTGAAGCCAGCTGTTAAAAGGTGTTGCCATCAAAACTTCCCAAAGAAACATAGAGAAGCTAAGTCATTTTTTAATTATTATTAAACATCCTTCTAGCACTGACAGAAACTTTCTTCAATGCAATAATAAGGGTTTTTCTTTCAGCCAGGCGGATAAAGCAGAACAGAACATTCTTGTAAAGGTCATCTACTGCAGCTGACTCTTATATAGCCTCACTGATACAACATACTTCTAATTTACTCATAATTGAAAATTCAGAATTTTGTCGTCCACATGGGAATTTCTTTGAATTTTCTTTGAATTTGGTTGGAACTAAATTCAACTTGAATCCTTGCCCAAAATTTTGTCCTCTGAGATAACTTCAAGGGAAACCAACATATCAAGATGATATCATTTGACCTTCAAAAAAAGCAAGGCCCTGGTTCCACAGTCATGCCCATCAGTTTGGCCTTTGGAGTCTTTTCCAATGACAGCCAAGGTAGTCTAGAGGTGATAACATTTTCCACCAATAGCAATATAGGACTTATATACTGCTTCATAGTGCTTTACAGTCCTCTCTAAGCAATTTACAGAGTCAGCATCTTGCCCCCAATAATCTGGGTCCTCATTTTACTGACCTCGGAAGAAAGAAGACTTGAGTTGTTCATAATCGAACTGCTGGCACCCAGCAGTATTAGCCTGCAATACTGCATTCTAACCACCATGCCATCAAACTCTAGAGTTTAATTGAAGAAAAACAGAAAAGTATTAAATGTCTATGGAGTCATCAAATTCACAGTATTCAATTCATTTCAATTCAGTTTAAATACAAAATCAAGGCTCATTTTTGGGACAGCCTCACCTACTTCTTTATTCTGTCCCCTTCTAATATAATTTCTAACACCCATCGCCAGGATGTTCAAGCCCCAAAGTGAGCATAATATTCTGTAGAAAGCAACCCTCAATTCTGCAACTGGATCGTTGTTATTCTTTTTATATATTCCAGCTTTCAGGTATAATTCAGAATGTTGGCTATCAAAGCAATTAATTGTGATTGCTTTAAAACACTACATGTTTCAAGCTCAAAATACAGGTGGTCCTTGGCATACAACAGTTCATTTAGTGACAGTTTAAACTTACTACAGCACAGAAAAAAGTGACATGACCGTTTTTCACTCTTACGACCACTGGAGCAACGCCATGGTCACATGATCAAAATTCAGATCCTTGGCAACTGGCATGTATTTATGATGGCTCTGGGTCATGTGATCACATTTTGCAACCTTCTGACAAGCAAAGTCAATGAGAAAGCCAGATTCACTTAATAACCATTACTCACTTAACAACTATGGCAAGAAAGATTATAAAATGGAGCAAAATTCACTTAACAAATGTCCCGTTTAGCAACAAAAGTGTTGGGCTCAATTACAGTCGTAAGTTGAGGACTATCTGTATCCACAGGAGTGCCTGGTCTGGTACAAGATCTGCTTATTATGTAAAATCTAGCAGGTAAAATCATTAGTTTTTTATGTGTCCCCAGAAAGATATTTTCTCAATCTCTTTCTCCGGCCTTGTTTTTCCTCAATATTTGAAGAATCCTTTTCTTTCAATCTATGATCTATCTATCGTAATCTATGAAGAGAAACTTTATCAGGCCTTAGAGACAAGGCTGCTATGACTTATGCCTCTGGAATAAGAATTGCTTTATTTCCTGGATTATTTGATTCTTGTTCTATAGGGTTACTTTACAAATGAGCTTGGTTTTATAATTTTTTATGGATTTATTGTACTGAACATAGAGTGGGTTCTAGCCAGTTGACTGGAATGGCCTATGAGCCCTGTAAGTAAGTATATCAGTGCATTTTATTTTGTTTTACTTTGTATATCACCATAGATTCTATTCATGTTCAGACATCTTTTTTAAAAATATTAAATTTACCTTTTAGCTTAGTCCCTTAAATAGTATTTTCTGTCCCATGTTATTTTAAAAGTGACCCTTTTAAGCTAATAATTATTGGATGAAAAATCCAGACATACAACAATTGGAGAAAAAATAATAATGGGATGATTTGTCTGTCAGAGTCCTCCTGGGTGTATTTCCCCCTCCACCAATGTTCTTAGGTAAAGATTTCAGATTTGGAGGGGAAATCTCATCTGCCTTTTCTTCTAAATACTGAGGAAGCTGTCTGGATCAATCTGGGTGGACAAAAAGACAACAATCTGATGTGCCTCTGAGCCACAATTTATCTGAAAAGGAGGTTTTAAAGACAAAAAAAAAGAAAAAGAAAAAACAAACCAGAAGTCCTTGGCCTGTATGTTTAAAATGATGCCATTTAGGAAAAGAAATGCATTTAATTTTTGCCGTTTCTGCAGGGGTTACAATTATCTCTCTTTGGAGAAACAAAAGATATCCAGTCTTAATCAGGTCTAACACCTCATTAAGGAAGAGACAAGCTGGAGGAGATAATTAAGCACTTACCAGTTTAGTCCACTCAAAGATCTTTTTTAACGTGCCAAAAGCATCAGGTATTGTTCACATCTTGCATTAAATCACTCACGACAGATTAACCTTGGTCTGGATATCAAATATTGGCCAGTAAGTATTTAATATGTGTCCACAATATCAGGCGAAAGAAAGGTGAAACTTGAGAAGGAAAAGTAAGAACAGTGGGAAGAATAACAGTTCCTCTCATGTGCGATGGCTTGTGTCTCTCTAATGAGCTCCCTTTGAAAACCACACCTGGGAACAAAAGAAACCATAATATAAACACAGGTGGATAAGTAGGGACCACCATGCAGTGTTGTGGAACTACCATGGGATCCGAGTTGAAGTTTGACTGCAAGCCAAGAAAAGTGACATTATGGGTTTTCGGCTAACTGTTGCAATAAACACATATTCAGTAAAAGACTCAGTGCCCATTTTAATGGGAGATGGTAGCTTTGCTGAGCTGACTAGTGAGTGTGTCAGCTTTGGAAACCATATTGAGATTCGATGTTCCCACGCTCTTCTGACCCACACCCTTTTCTGACAAATCAAACACAATTCAAAAAGAACAGAAACCTTGTAATGTTTAAACAGAATAATTAACTGTGATAAGCTAATTGCCAAACTGTGCAAGGCTTGCCAAAAGATAACAGACAAGAAATACTTTGCAAAATAAGAATCTTCAAATACAATCTCAGGATACTGAAATGTCCATGAGGCTGGAGTTTCAAAACGTCGTTGCCTTCTGCAAAGAAGGTTTGTTTCACAGCTGGCTTTTATCTGCTTGAGGGAGGGGCCATTACCTTGCAGTCTTATTCCCGAATTGCCCGTCCTCTCTCCTACAAGCAATAACTGCTCTCTCCTACAAGCAATCCTGCACACACATGCATTTGGCACAGGCTCCTCGGGAACCTCCTCATTGCTGCTGCCAGCCCCCCCCCCCCAATTNCCCCCCCCCCCCAATTTCTGAAGGCAGCAGTCCACTCCCTTATGATCCTGGCCCCTCATCTCTCCCTCCTCAGCCATCTACGCCTGCTGCCGGCTAACCACAACACATGCTGCCACAATTAAGTCTGAGAAAGTAGGAGGGGGGGAATATCTTTGAGTATATCTAGTGAGACAAAATAAAATTATTTTGCTTGGTTCAAGGTCACTGAGTGTGGTGCATAATGAAGTAGGAATTTTATTTTAGGATGGATGGTGATTGGACCATGTGATGTGGTAATGGCTAAGGGGGCATAGATTTGTAGTTTTGACTTTTGCAAGGAAGCCCAAAACTTTCAGATTTGGGATTCCAAAGATGTGCCAGTTACTATCCATTTAAAGGTACCTTTGAAATATGTCTGTCTTGGGGTTATTGATTGGAATGGAGGGTTGCTGGAACACTGACAGAGTGATTGCATTAACAACAGCACCTCACCAAGGCTTCCAAAATTTGCAACATCTGCAAAACCAAAGGAGATAGATCTTTTTTTTAACTAAATTTGTTATTTGTCTGTCCTGAGTGGTGATGGTAGAATGGAAGCCATGCTCCCAAAAGGGAGATTAAAACAAGAAGTAAATTTCAATTTGATTTGCAAAAGTCAGTTCAGGTAGTCCTCGAATTACAACCATTTGTTTAGTGACTTTTCAAAGTTACAGCGGCACTGAATAACATGACTTATGACTGCTTTTCACATTTATGACTATTGCAGCAGCCATATGGTGAAAATTTGGACACTTGGCAACTGATTCATACTTATGGTTGCAATGTCCTCTGATCCTGGGGCCATCTTTTATGACCTTCTGACAAGCAAAGTCAATGGGGAAGCCGGATTCACATAACAATTATGTTACTACCTTAAGCCCCTGTCACACAGCACCAATGGATGGAAAGAGGATGTAAAATGGAGAGAAACACTTGCCATCCGTTGGTTAACGCGCAGCTGCGGTTGCGCGTGTGTCTCGTAGCGATGCTGCTTGGGGCGGATCGAGGGGTGTTAGGGTCGCCGACGTTGCGATGCTGATGTAGCCGGATGTGGATAGAGGCGTCACACTGCCAGTATCCGGGCAGGAAGGCAGGTTTTTCTATCCGCCTCTGATCTCGGTCGCCCATGATGTCATCCGCGTCGACTCTAACTTGACATTTCATCTGCTATCATATAAATGTTTTGAAGGCTGCACAAACTTTTTGACAGGGCGGGTAAAAATGTATCGCGAGGGTGCGGTCGCGATTGAGTGCATAGTCCTGGCGCGATAACGCATTACCATAGGAGGTTGAAAGATGCCGTTCTGCAGTCCGTCATTATCCGTATACGTCATCCAGCCTATGTGAGTCGGCTCCGCTAGGCATCCACTCGCGCATACCGCCGGCAATCTTCACGGCATCACAGCATAATGACGACACACGCGGAATAAACTAAGTAGCACAAGGGCGAGGAGACCGCACGAACGGAAGTGCGGACCAACGACACGCGAGCATAAGGATACGACTACATGGACGGGAGAGAAAGAGATTGAAGCAGGAGGATGCAGCGTCGGTATATGATCGCAGTACGCATTAAACGTATATAAAAACGTTCGGCAGTAGGGGACACATACTCTCGGAGTGATTATAAGGATTGTCTGAGACTCAGGGAATACCTAGAGGATGGCAAGAGGACAAGAACTAACGGAAACCTATATTCCCTTACTAAAGGGGGAGGAGACGGTGTACGACCTGGACGTCGGTCTCAACTTTCAAGTACCAGCGCCACGTGCGGGTAGTGCAGTTAGCCGCCTTCACCTTCTCATGTCTTGCTTTGGGGCATCTTGCCACAGCATCCAGTCATCTCCACCATGGATAATCACACACTCCTTTTGTAGCCACCATCGTTCTCAACAGCGCAAACGCATCTATCAGCGCCTCTTTCACCTGTTCTACGGGAAGAAAAGGGAGGCAGCCAAGAAAGTTTTCTGGGTCCGAAGATGGGATTGCCCGATTCGGACGAAAGTGAGAAATGATTAGATGTGTAGATCATGTGATGGTGCTCGTGAGTAGATCGTGATTGCGGAGACGCGATGATTGTTAAAACCAGACCTTGTGGCAGGGTGCGGGCGTCTTGTGGGCGAGTATGTGCAGTGCGTAGGAGAGGGCTGAAGGCTCGACGTAAGGGAGGTTAGTGAGACGCGCGATGGACGGTAGCAGGCTCGATTATGTTAGGTGTGATGCGCGTGGTGGAAGATAGATTTATAGCATGGTACCGAAACGACTAGTGAGGAGTCTGTTGCGAGGGATGGCGCTGGATATGTAATCGCGGCAGCCTAGACAGTGCGGTGGTCTATTGGAGCGGAGGAGATTAGGGGTTCGTCAGGCGGGTATGACGTGGTATGCTGATAAGGTGTGTGGTGGTTGAGCGTGACAGCGAGGTTGCGAATATGACGTGGAGTGCTGCTGCGCGTAGACGATGATCAGATTGGCAGTAGCTAGGTGGACAGGAGGCAGGGTACGCGGATATTGTGTGTCTGCGAGTCATGTGTAGTGGGAGAGTGAGGGTCGGGAAGGGTTTAATCATGGTCGGTAGGTGGATGTAGTGGCGCTGGATTGCGAGGGCGACTCAGACGGGCGGGCTGATGGGATAATGTAATCAGCTGGTGGTAAGGGAGCTGGGGCGGAAGGATTAGGGGGGCCGTCTAGTCTAGTATACGGTCATGTACGAGACCGGGCGGAGGATTGTAGCAGTGTGAGGGTTGGTGCTGTATGAGAGGCGGTTGGATAAGTGGGCGCGATTAGTTGATGTCGGTCAGGAGAGAGTGATTTGTAGAGGTAGCGACGGCGGTGAGTGTGCAGTACTCCGTGCAGACGCGGGGTGTTATGATAGATTGGGAGGAGAGCAGTGTACGCAGTCGGCGACCGGCGAGCGGCTGAGCGCGGGACGAATCGTGCTTCAGGCGAGGTGGAGGACTGGGTTCGCGTGAGCGACGGCGCGGGGAGGCGTTGTCAGCGGATGGATGTTGGTGATTATAGCTGCAAGTTAGGTACAAGCGAGGTTCGCTGGGAGCTTATGAGTACTGGGAGTGGGCGGTCGTGGCTTCAACTGCTCCGAACGGTATAAGACGGTATATCGGGAGCGTAGCCATCAGACGACGAATTGAGACTGTCGTGGTGATGAGGTAGGGAGAAAGTATAAGCTGTGGGAGGAGCCGTTGGTGGCGACGGGACGGTGGACGTGAGTACAGTCCTCGTCTGTTAGGTCGGTAGGTGCGAGGTGCGGATGTGTTCAGACTAGATGAACTGAGTTCATGTAGCAGGATCGATGGTGATATATACGCTGCGATTAGGTGTTCGTAGCGCGTGATGAGACAAGCTGCAAGACGAGATGTAGTGCGATGTGAAGTGAAAGTTCTCAGCGGATACCATCGATGAATTGAGAGCGATGGCCAGAGTGCGATTTCGTAGAGTCGTCACAGCCGATGGGTCGCTCGGTTCGTTACGGGGCTGATGCCTGGACGTGTAGAATGATAGAGGGCAGTCGAGAAGGCAGCGATCGGATCAACGTAAGATCAGAGTCGAGACTGGTACTTGCGGCCATGCAATAGAGTGTGTCGTGGGAATTGTCGGGAGAGACAAGTTGAGAAGTGGAGAGCGTCACGGTGGAGGAGTCGCAGAGACTGGCAGTCAGTGGTGGTGCGCGCAGTGAGGAGGACTGAGATGTGGATGAGGGTGAGTCGGTAGATGGGGAGTGGCATCAGACGTTGGTGTTTCATAGCAGTTGAGTCGTGTGTATATAGTAGCGGTTTGAGTCTTGGGTATCGATCGAGCATGATGGAGTGGCAATAGAGGACCGCGCAGCGATGGGGAGTGGCAGGCTGAATAGCGAGAGTCAAGGAGCGCGGAATGAGTGTAATAGATGAAGTGCGGCAGAGGCGAGTGAAGTGCGTGTTGTGGCAGGGCGTTCTGTGCGGCACGCCGAGGCAGGGGCATTGGCAGTGCGAGGTATACTTCAGACGGGTTAGATTACTACGGAGGTGAGGACGGTATGGTATGACAGGGTGCGGGTCTGCGCGAGTGTAGTGCGCATGAGCCGTGTTCTACGTTAGTGGTATGACGTATGATGTGCGCGTGCGGTTCGGATTGTAGCCGCGAGTGCGAAGTAAGTCAGTGTGAGTCACGGAGTGGAGTTATGAGCGAAGGAGAATCAGTTTCGCTGCTTCATGGTGTAGAGTGTGTCGATCCTGGAGCGTTGTCGACTGCGAGTGGGTGTAGGAGTGGCGATGAGTGGACTGCGAACAGCATAGAGCACGGAGTAAGCGTGGGCTGAGCCGCGAGCGGTGACGGTGCGAGTGGTGATCATTAGGTGAAGTGGGCTGATGTCTGGGTTGTAGTGTCTACGATTAGTCTGATGTGAGCACGGTGTTAGTGCGAGACGAGTTGAGTGGGTCGTTAAACTTGAGGTGACGAAGCGATATGGATGTGAAAGCAGTCCAGGGTCAATCAGAGTCGTATGAGAACATTGAATGGGGGAAATCGAAGGGAGCTCTCTGAAGATCATGAGAGCGAATCGTGAAGTTGCGTAAGGGCGAGGCGGTCATTATGGTCGTGCGGGCGAGAGCGATGGAGGCGGAAGGGCAGAGGAGAGTCTCGAAGGGCGACGAGGCGCCAGAAGTGGTGACGAATGAAGTAGCATGAGTCGCCTGGTCGCGGATACGATTCGAGTTGGGAGTCGGGTGGAGTAGGTAGATAGTGGAGAGCGTTGGGAGATGGTGCGTGCTGGGGCAGTGCTAGTATGGGGAGCTATAGGCGTATAGGAGGAGCTCGAGTGCATGGTGGACGGCGAGGACGCTTATGTGTTGCCGTGCGCTGGTCGGCGGTGCAAGCGGCGAAGGTAGTCCGGTGACGTAGGTGGGCTAGGGTCTGGGAGGGGGCTGAGGCGTAGAGTGAGAGTTTGAGCGTCGTGTTGTCGGAGAGGAGCTAAGCTATGGTTGGGGAGTGGTGCGCTCATGCGACTCGTAGTGCGTGCATGCGTAAGTTGGTTGAATCGGCCGCATGATGGTGTATCAGGATGAGATACGCGAGCGGTATGTGAGAGCGCGCTGATTAGAAGTATCTGTGATAGAGACCTGAGTGATGAAAATGGGAAGCTGGCAGATGAATGCCAGTGGGCATCGGTGCGTAGAGGTACGCGACAGTACGCGCGACGGCAGGGGATTAGGGCGACAAGGATCATAGATGATATAGACGAGATACAGACGACTGAACGGGAGAAGAAGGATGCTCGTGGGCGTGTATAATGCTGGGAAACGCCAGGCGGTTACGCTATAGCTGAACGAGGGTGGCATTCGTCCATGGCAGTGTAATAGTGGTCGGGGACGTGTTGACTGATAGTTCATGTTGTGATCACACTTGAAACGTGACCCAGCTGGGATCGGAAGGCAGCATATGTGAATCTTAGTGGTCTCGGGTGTGCGGATCGGGAGTCACGCTAAGCCAGCGGTCGCTGAGTAAGAGATTATCGAGACACTGTGCGAGCACGCGGAGACGCGCATTAGCGAGCTTGCGTACGATGACGGTGCGTAGTATGTGCCCGCGATTCCAGGATACAGCTCGAAGTTTATCTACGTGACTTAGCTACTCATGGAGCGCTTAAGCAGTAGATTATGAGACCAGACGATCGGCACCACACGAGCGAGAGTTCGCGTAGATGTGTAGTGTGATAGAGTGCGGAGAAATTTGTGGCGCAGGCGCTGCGCGGATGGAGCGATATACTGGGCAGTAAGGGTAGTGTCGAGGTGACTAGGGATCATGAGAGCGAAGGCTCTGGTTTGGGGCTAGCGGTGTGGACGGTCGGTGGTGATGGATGCGCACGGGGTGGCGTGGCGGAGTGAGGCGGAGGATTGACCACGGATGTATGGGATGTGAGAGAGCTGATCGATATGGGATGCCAGGGGCCGGAGATGGAACGCAGGAGTAAATGGACTGTATAACAAGCTGATGGTGGAGCTGAGGAACGAGGAACTTGTGCATTCCAGAACTTCTGAGGATGCCTCCAGCCATGTTTGACGAAGTTGTGGAGCGGCTTGAATCACCCAGGTTGACCAAGCAGAGCACCAACTTCCGGCCAGCCTGGACCCTGGACTCAAGAAGGCACTGACTCTGCACCACCTGGCCTCAGGGACCACCTACAGGAGCACGCAGACGGCTGGAGGGTGCCACACAACACCATCAGCATTTGGGTGGTCAGAGAGTGGTGCAGGCCATCATCGAAGAATAACCTGGAGGAGCTCCTCCAGTGCCCCTCCACTGAAGAAGAGCTGGAAGAAAGTTGCAGAGCAGTGGTGATCAGAACTGGAACTTCCCCCACACCGTTGGAGCCATAGATGGGAAGCGTGGCTGCAAAGCTCCAGCCAAGTCAGGGTCCACCTATTTCCAACTACAAGGGCTTCTTCAGCATCATCCTCTTTGCCATGGTCGATGCTGACTACAAGTTCATGCACATCAATGCTTCAGGCAACGGCTTCATGTTCGCATGCCCAGGTATACAACGCCAGTCCACCCCAAGGAGGGCTGGAATGCAACCTCATCATGGGCTTCCCAAATCCAGACCCCCTGCCCCAATGACACACAAGATGTGCCCTACTTCATTATGGGGGATGACGCTTTCTCCCTCAGAACTACCTCATGAACCCTACACTTCCGATGCCTCACCCGTGAAGAGAGATCTTCAACTACAGGCTGTCCAGGGCAAGGCAGGTGGTGGAGAACACCTTGGCATCCTGGCCAACAGCTTCCAGGTACTTCCTCACCACCATGCAGCATCGCCACAAGACCATGAGGAACATCGTGGAAGCTTGCTGCATCCTGCACAATCTCATGTGCACCCGCTACCCAGTGTTGCAGAACAGGCTCATGGACCTCCAACAAGGGAATGGGGACATGGAAGCCTGGTGAGATGGAGGCAAGGGTGAAACTGATAGATACTGGTGGATGTGCAGGCCCCAACAGATCTTCACGTGAAGGGAAGAAGCAGCACAACCTCTTAAAACACTGGTGCAACTCCCCAGCTGGAGCAGTGGAGTGGCAAGACAGGATGATAGATGCTTAATGGATACTCCTTCAGCCTGTTCATCACACTGATGAGATTGGCCCATGTATATTGAGTGGCCTACAATGAACAAGGCATTTAATAAAAGAGTGTGTGTTTATGTTGAATGTGTGGATCAATGATTACATTGTTATTGATAATAAAGGGCCATAGGTGTTGCACCTGGAGGGAGGTGGACCAATACAGTCCCACTATGCTTGCACTGGAGATTTATCTATCCCACAGCTATTACCCATCCCACAGGTATTCCTTCCCATTCCACAGCTACTACCCATCCCGAAAGGTATCCCTGCATCCCACAGCTATTACCCATCCTACAAAGGTATCCTGCCCATCCCACAGGTATCCCTGCCCATCCCACAGCTATTACCTATCCCAAAGGTATCCCTGCCCATCCCACAGCTATTCGACCCAGTCCCACAGGTAATCCCTGCCCAGTCCCACAGCCTATTACCCAATCCCAAAGGTATCCGTGACCATCCACAGCTGTTACCATCCCAAAAGGTATCCCTGCCCATCCACAGATATTCCTGCCCATCCCACAGCTATTACCCATCCAAAGGTATCCCTGCCCATCCCACTGCTATCATTACCCATCCCACAAGCATGCAAAGGCGTTAAACCATTTCTAAAAATTTCCACAAGACTTTATTTACCAAATAATGAAGCAAGTGTGTGAAGCAAAGATAATCTTTATTAATAACAAGCCTGTAAAAGCAAAATGACCCAAGCTGTCCCAAGCAAAGATTAAAGTTCAACAGGTTGCCACCCAGTCTCTGGCACTATCTTTAGTCACTCTGAGGCGTGCCACGGTGCCTCAGGGGTGAAGGGTCCAGGTGCTGTGGAGGTGGGTGCTGCTGGAGTGCTGGTCTGATGCGTCATTGGATGCCTGGCCCTGAGGAGGACAACAGGGGACGGTGTGTGGAGGAAGCTCTCAGAGAGCTGGCTCAGTCCCGTGATGTTGAGAGCCCCTTCCTCCAGGACATGGGGTGTCAGCCCCAATACCGATGACAGATGTTCTGAGGCCGGGCTTGCTGTGGGTGCAGAGGAAGGAGCAGTGTACTAGTGGAGATGTCTGGTCTGCAGCTGAGGCGAGGTGATGCATGGGTGGCATCTGTGGCATGGGTGGATGTGTGGGTGTGGAACAGGGCATCAGCATGGAGCCTGCTTCGGTAACCTGGCGCGGGGTCGCTGTGCGCTGGAAGTCTGGTCGAAGCCTGGTTCAGGGGGCGGGCTACGGTCTGGTGTACTCCCTAGCGGGTGGAGGACGCAGTACGCTTGGACGGTGGCAATGGGAGTGGCGTGTCGTGGGTCTGGACAAGGTTTAGGCCGGATGGACCAGCTGCATGCACTGGTGCGGTTGTTACATAGTGCATCGTGCATGGTGGCATCGGTGGCGTTCGATGTCCTGTGCCTGGACTGGGAAGGGCTGCCTGTGCTGCCTGGACCTCCGGTAGCCGTAGCCTTGGTAGGTGAGGGCTGTTGAAAGCCTTGGAAAGCAGTGACATCACCTGGGGTGGAGGACCAGACTGGACTGGATGCGGAGCAGGTTCAGCTGGGTTGGAGGGTTGTGAGAAGACGATGATCTGTCTTGATCACCTGGTACTGTGATCGGCATGTTCATGAGGGTCTGGTTGACGTAGTGAGGAAGGGCTTGCGTTTGGAGGAATAGGACCGTCGGTGTGTGACCAGCTGAGAGAGGAATCTACGCTGCTTCTGAATGGTGTCCCTGATCTCCCAGCAGGACAGTGTGACTTCTGCCCCTCCTGTCTGCCTCTCTGCCTTTCTGTGGAGGTGGAGCTGGGGGTGGAATGTGGGTTGGTCTCTGGTGGAAGTGGCCTCTCCTTGCTCCCACTGTGTCAGAGGGTCCCTCCACGCGCTTCCACCACAGGGGAGTGCAGCTGTCGGGGGGGTCTCCTCGTGGCACGCTCCACAGATACCTGCCTGGACAAAGGAAGCTGACTCTTGGCCAGAAAGAGACTGGCTCTCTGCGGGCTGCCTGAGAGAGAGGGTTGTGAGAGGGGCTGCTCCTCGGTGGCAGATCTCACCCTCCAAGAAGCTGCCACTTGGCCCATCACGTAGGTCTCTCGGTCCGTCAGCTTGACCGTGGCCTGGTCAGATTTCTTTGAGGTGCAGCTTCTGTAACCAGGTGTTGCATGTGCTTCCACCAGCCAAGGAGCACACCTCCAAAGTGTAGCCCAGGCTCTCCACCTTCTCTCTCCAGCAGCCTGCTTCCTTTTGGTGACTCGATAGAGCCTGTGTCCCTTCCACCATAGATACTCGTTCTCCCTCAGCCATTCAAGCGACCTCATCCTCATGTTCCTCTTCGATGGAATACTGCCTCCTCTCCCATTCTCGTTCTTGCGTATGCCTCTTTCTCCCTCTGGCAAGGCCATCTGGGCCTCATCAGAGGGCCTTCAAGGTTTGTTAGGGCTGCTCCACCACATCACCAGCAGCAACAACAGTAGACGTAGCGCAAAAGCAGGGAACCAGTAGCACCAACAGCACCAGCAGCACCAGCAGCACCAACAGCACCAGCAGGACCAGGAATCAGCAGCAGCAGAGTAACAGCACCAGCGCCCACGCAGCAGACAGCAGCAGGACCAGGAGACCACCAGGAGGCACCAGCCCAGGACCAGAGAAGCACCAGCAGAGTAAGGTCCAAGCAAAGCCCCAGCACCAGGAGCCAGTGCCAGCAGAGTAAGTACCAGCAGAAGCACACGCAGCACCAGGAGCAGCACCAGCAGAGTAAGCACCAGCAGAACACCGATGCACAGGAGCAGACCAGCAGAAGTTCCAGCACCAGAAGAGTCCAGCTTGAGGCAAAGCAGAAGCCCAAGCAGAAGCAGAGTCAGGCCAGGGGGTGGGATGGTGGCCCTGTCCCTCTTGCCAGGGCTGGCAGCAGATGGCAAGAGGCTTTCTCTTCTTCCCCTTGATTGTTGGCTTGTTGGCTGGCTGGCTGGCTGGAGCTGTGTCTGGCAGCAGGTCTTTCCTCTGAATGGTGACCTGTTTGCGAGCTGCTTCCCTTTATATCCATGGGGCTGACGCAATGCATCCTCCCCGCATGCGCAGTGAATGCTCTGCCTCCGCTAGCCATCCGCTGCCATCCGCTCAGCATCCGCACTTTCCGCTGCACGTCCGCTCCGCTTTGCTCCCCTGGAAGCCCTGCGGATGTGCCATCCGCTCCCATCCGCTCCCATCTGCTTCCATCAGCTAGGCTTCCGTGGAGCATCCATTTTACATCCTGGCTACATCTCCCCCCATACGTTCCTTTCCGTTGTCCTCTCTGCTTATGCAAATTCGGGGCACTTTTGAGAGTGGATAACAATGGATGGAACATTTCTCCTCCGCTGTGTCCTTTTTACAAACGTTTTGCATCCGTCGGCCAATGTGAGAGGCCCTTAACAACTGCAGTGATACATTTAAAAACAGGGGCAAGAAAGGTTATAAAATGGGGCAAACTTCACTTAATGACTGGAAATTTGGGCTCAGTTGTGATTAGAATGTAACTACCTTTGCTAGAACATTATATGATTATTCCCAGTCACGTATTTAAGTGTTCCCCCTTGTAATTTTTTATTTATTTTAGTTAGTTAGTTTAGTTTGTCAAGCATGTAATGAGAAAACAGAGACTGCGACTGACAGTTGTGACGGTATGGAGATTTTCGAAACGGGACGCGAGTTATATTATGGTGAGTGGAATCGGTACTGAATTATAGACACTTGAAGCGTTCTGTAGGCTCTGGCGGTCATGATGTAGTGGCTAAGAGATAAGTTGAAGGGCCGGTCGTGTGGCTGGCTTGGGAGATTACAGGACGTGCAGATGCATGAGGGGTGGTGGTCGTGTGCGACTATGTACGACCCGTGATACTATTCGACGCGAGAGTGGAGCCGAACAGGTGATGCGACGCGGTCATGGCGGGCTAGTCGCGAGCTGAATCAGGTGTAACGTTGCTGTCGCTCCATCGCATATGAGTTGACGATCCGTAAAAGTCTTGCACGCATCATGAGAAATGGCGACGTAATGTTCTAAATGATTAAACTTCAGTCAGAGGTGAGAAAAACGTTGGACTGTCCCGTCCTCGGCATTCAGGTATGACAGTATGATTACTCGTGTACAGGAGAGCATGAATACGTTATATGTTGGTACGACGCTAGACGCCATTATGCGCGAATAGTAATTGTATACTCGGCAGGTTCATGAGTCGGAATCAGCAGACTTTTGAAGAATCACTTACTCGACCTGACGACGAAGAACGTGCCGCACGGGGATTATATGGTGAGCGATGTGAGTCGACTAGTGTGCCCAAGGAGGTAGAGTAGAGGGAGCGGTTTGCGCTGATTGAAGCGTATGGTTGCGAAGGGCGGAGTAGAGGTCGAGTGTATTTCAGGTGAGCTGTCAGTAGCGATGCAGCAGATCGTGAGACTGATTACGTCTGGACGATTTCTATAGGCTGTCTGGCGTGTTCCGTAGGTGTATGATGTGCTGCGGATCGCGGTGGGGCCGGACTACGGGGCTGGTGAGATGATTTAGCGCTAGCGTTCGAGTGGTGCTTAGGCGCACGAGTGATATTAGATGCTGTGTTAGAGGGATGTGTGGGTGTGCGAGGCTGTGTGTGTACGCAGGGATTCATGTTTGGTGCTGCATTATTAGGTGGCTGGTCGAACATGTAGGGGGTTAGACGCGTGATTGTAGAGCTGCTGTTGGGTTGCTGCTCAGGATGTTCACTGGATGAAGCGGGGAGATGGTACGGTGATGTGCGGTGGTGCGTTACATGTGCAGAGATGTCGAAGATGTGCTGAGGGTCGAGTATTGTCGCGGATGAGTTGTGAGATACGGTATCGGTCGCCTGCAAGGTTACGAATAATGCTGATTCGTGATACTCTGTCAATGACAGGATCTGCGCATGGGTTAGTAAGTTGTTGCAGGTTGCTAGTACGCTGTGTGAGTTAGATGGTAATAGCAACCCGAGGTGATGAATGCAGATACTGACTCACTGAGCCTTTGACGCGCGTGTGTCTAAATTAAGTGTAGGTCGATGGGTACTGATGTAGATGTATGCGGTGCTGCGCGTAGATTGAGTAGACGCTCGCGCGCGGTGCAGTTTGTGTAGTGCAGTGAATTGTGAGCTGGTGTTGTGATGTGCGGTTACGGAGCGTATTATGTGAATCTTTTGCGCGAATGTTGTACTAGTATGTTGGCGGTGGCCGCGGTCTGGCAGTTAGAGTTGCAGTAGATGATAGAGATAGCTAGAGATTGATCCCGATGCGGATCGTACAGATAATGAGTCGCGGTCTTGCGGCGCGGGCATATCGAAGCTTGTGTGTCGGTTTGGCGGATATTCATGCATAAGGCATAGGATGTGGCTTTATGACTTAGATAGCTGAATCGATTGTGCGGAAAGTAGACGCCTATTGGATATAGCGTATCGCGTGTTGCCGTCACTCGTATCGAGTTGCAGGCGTAGACTGATGTCATCAGCTGCGTTGATAGTGCATGACCTTATTCGAACGCGTCAGCTCCGGTGATCAGGACTCCGCGCTGGCAGCGTAGGGTGGCTTCTGCGAGCGGCGCCGCTTTGTGTCGGCTGTTTACCTGAGCAGTTGGATGATCGTTAAAAGTGACGATTCGGATATTGTGGGTATAATGGAGTTGTGACGAGTTGCGGGGAGGTGGTTACGAGGTTGTAGATGACTAGCAACTTGCGAGCAGGATGACTGGGCCCAATAAGATGATGGTAATTATGTGATCGGTGTAGGTCATCTTGGCAGTTCTGTGCGAGGTGTGACTCTACTGACTGTGTAAGAAGCAGCAGAGCTCGCGAGCCACGATTGCTATCGGGCTCTTGACGCAGATGAGGATGGATGCTGTGTGTGCTGGCGGCAGGATACCTGAGCTTTACGAGCTCCAGTCGGAATCTGATATGGTGATAGACTGGGCGCTGCGATCACCGCCTGAGTATATTGCTCATCTGCGGAGATGGCCGGCATGAGCAGGCATCCGCGGATATGGACGACTGCGTGACGCGGCGAGTGATGCGGACATGTTCGGTAGCGTGCGTCTGGTTCGATCTAGTATCAGCATACGTGGATACTGGACTACGTTGCCAGTCGATGTCGATCATGTATCGGCAGTGTGCTCGCTTGTTTAGGGAGTGCTTAACCGGGTCTTCGCAGGCGGTGATGTATCGTCCGGAATAGTACGTGAGTATAACTCGTGGTCGAAATAGAGATAGCATAGATGACGCAAGGCATCGACGAAGCGACAAGTGTTGTCCGTGTGTGGTATGGACCTTGTTATGACTTGTTTGGTACAGGCACCTGGATACTGTTAGACTAGGTACAGAGTTCGGCTGATGGGTACGTGATTGCTGGTGCAGTATGATGCTGTCGTTGATGTGGTATGGACAACGTTGATCATGTAGTCGCGCGTCAGGTCGTTTATTTATGAGCGTGTGGCTGCTTTCTAGTCCGGGTGGCTTGGATCGGTAGGTTAGCGTATGCTGACGAGTGCGTAGCGGCCGTGCTCCAGTTTTGCAGTCGCTGGATTGTCGCGTAGACCGGTGGATGGCTGCGCTTGTCCGTCTATATCGATGATGACAGGTCGTGATATGCTGTTAGAGTGTATGTGATGCTATGAGGCCGAGCGTACTGGGGTATGTGAGTTATCACCGCTGCTGATATCGAGCTCTATTTGGAACACCGCTAGCGACAGGAATAGTGGCGGCGCACAGAAGGAGGCTGAGTGCTGAGCGGCTGCACTGTGATGGGCCGCGGGATGATGAGTATCGGCAGTAGCGGCGCGCTGGAATGAATTAGAAGGTATAGCCGTATGTTCGTGATAATGGCATGATATGCATGTATCGAGAGTGGCTAGCGAGATAGGTGTGTGTGTGGTGATAGGAAGGGAAGCGTGTGAGCGAGTGCGGGTGCTTTCGGGATTTTCCGCGGAGCGTTGATCAGATGGTGACATGCGTGACGTTGGATCAGTGGCTTGAATACCAGAGTCTGATGATTTAGGACTAAGGGTACGAGAGAGTGAGTATGGGTTAGAGGCATGTATTACGGTGTATGAGCGTATAAGTGGTAGGATTAAGATCTGCAGTGTATTTAGATGCTGTGTGAAGATCGAGAGAGCCAGGGATAGGGTTCTGACTGATGACTCATGCGCTGGATTGAAGGCGCGTGTTCGTAGATGTATCATTGTGGGTGATGGCTGTGGGTAAGCGATGGATAGGGTCTGTAGGGTTTATGGGTGGTGATAGCGGTTATAAATATTGAACATAGCATATAAACATGTAGTTTAAAACTGGTATCAGTATATTAGCATAATCAATGAAGTACAGAATAACTGGATAAATGGGAACAGTAAGGACAGGGACAGTAGGGCATGCTGGTGTGCTTATGCGATGCCCCTTGGTACAGACACCTTAGGAATGTAAGTGAGGTCCACAGTAGACAGTTTAAGGTTAACATTTGGGGGGGGGGGTGTTAAGATTTAATAACAGAGTCAGGAAGTGAGTTCCAGGCACAGACCACTCTGCTGCTGAAGTTGTGTTTTCTGCAATCAAGTTTGCAAGTGTTGGAGGACTTTGAGGACACAGCCAAGAATTGTGGGGGCTGTATAGGCTGTGTGAGGTGAGAGTGAGGCAAATTCTTTTGCAAAGTCACAAGTGAAAGCAACAGGTTGAAAGCACTTCTGTCCTACTTGGTGCAGTAATCAGGAACAATGATTGGTGCATCAGACCTTGCTAAGCTGTATTGTCACTCTGTGCCGATAGAAATGTGGGGAAAGTAAACACTGGTAGGTGGTACTACTGTGAGAAAAAACAGGGATAGGCTAGCTCTCCGATTAGGAGTTTTCTGGACATGTTAGCATTAGAGCAGATGTGTCTAACCTTGGCAGAGCTGTGGACTTCAGCTTCTAGAAACCCCTATGGCTGGCCGAGGAATTATGGGAGTTGAAGTCCACAGCTCTCAAAGCTGGCCGAATTGGTTATCTCTGCATTTGAGCTTCCAAAATGACCAGCAAGTTATTTGCTGGTCAAGCATAGTTATTGCTGTGGACAAAAAAAAGGCATGGCCCATGTAAACAAATTCCAGAATACATTTGTCATATTTATAACAGCTACTCCAAATGGTGTCTTCCAAATACTTTGGATAGCTGTAGTCCAGCACATCTGGAGAGCAGTAGATTATTTTACAGTGGCCTAAAATTCTCTCATTTTTTGGTGCAACTCACCCACAAAATTCGGTTCCTAGAAATTCAGTTGACAAATCTTGCAATAAATTTTGTTTATTCCACTCACCCGTAACATGAAGGAAGGGAAACAATTAATGTAATTCCCCAAAGGAAGTGTGTTTCCCTCCTTTTTATTCTTTTTCAATTTTCTTTTCTCTGAATGTCTTTTGAAAAAAAAGGAACTGAATGAACTTGTGGTTGAGGACATGATCCACACAAGATAATCAGTAAAGTATTCTTTAAAAAAAAACCCTCTGTTCTGCATAAAATAGGCATGTACTAAATGATAGGTTTAGGGGGCAAATACAAAAATGAAAATGGTATAGTTTTAATAGGTTTGGGTTATTATGTATAATTTACTATTTTAAATGTTATAGCTATTTCTATGCAATTTCCTTAGAGAAATGTGATATACTGTAAGAGACCAATTTTTGTTTGATGTGCAGAAGTCCCTCAGTTTGTCCCAACTCTAAAAGGATTATGAGCAGCCTGGCTTGAAGAGGCCCACTATTAGCTGGATAGCCCACTATTACAGTATCTTCAGGCAGTTCTCAACTTATGATCAATGATGAACAATTATTATAGAACTGCAAAAAAAGCAGTTGCTACCAGCCTGCCTTCCATTGAGGACCTGTATACTGCATGAGCCAGAAAAGGCGCTGTGAAAATATCTACAGACCCCTCACACCCTGGATATAAACTGTTTCAACTTCTTCCCTCAAGACAACACGATAGGGCATTACACGCCAAACCAACTAGACACAGGGACAACTAATTCCCACAACACTGTCAAACTACCTAGTAGGGCTGTGTTGCTATTATCCTTAGCATCTTTTCTATTATCTATTTCTTTCTTACGACTTATGATTTATGACTTATGACTATAATTTTGTTACTTGTATCTTATAATTTCGATTAATTGTTTTCTATAGTGTCCTAGTATCAGAGGTATTCAGAATTCAGTATTCAGCAGGTTCTGACCGGTTCTGGAGAATGAGTAGTTCGGAGAACTGGAAAATACCACATCTGACTGATAATTTTACAGGATCCTTCCCCTGCCATGCCCACCAAGTCACACCCACAGAACTGGTTGTAAAAAAATTTGAATCCCACCACTACCTAGTATGACTTATGTTGATTGCTTATTTAGTATCCTATGACTATCACTGAGTGTTGTATGTTATAATTTGATGATGAACTCATTTTATGATTATAATCATAATTTATCACTTGTTGCTTGTATGTACTTCTTCTTCTTGTGCCATATCCATCATTGGATGTTGTCGATCCTATTTTTATCAACAGCTTCATGAAAAATTGCTGCTGTGTTTTGTAGATTTTTGAAGCCATAATGTTCTTCTTCTGCCTGGATCTCGTTTGCCTTCAATCTTTCCCTGGAGGATTAAGTGAAGTATGTCGTATTTTTCTGGGTATTGCATCACATGTCCAAAATATTATTTTGCTTTTTTATGGTTTTGATGATTTCCCTTGGCTTTCCCAGGCAATTTATCACCTCCTCATTTCTGATTTTGTCAACCCAGCTTATACATAACAGCCGTCTGTAATTCCACATTTCAAATGCTTCTAGTCTCTTTAAGTGGCTTTCTGTGAGAGACCAACTCTCTCCTCTGTAGAACAGGATAGAAAAGAGGTAGTATCTGACAAGCCTGTATTTCAATCTTAGGCTTATGTCGTCATTGCATACTGAGAACTTATCTACTGGAGACAAATTCACCATCAGTCAGTTGCAAAAGGCAGCTTTACTCAGAACAGCTTACATCCTGCGATAATCCCTCTAACACCATAAAACATCTGCATCTGCCTATCCCAGGTCCTCGGGAAAAACTCGATAGGTGGATGAAATGCCAAATCAGTGCAAATATTTGTCTGACTATGCGAGGAAAGAAATATAAATAATTGCACTGGGCAAGATATGGTAGGATACGACGTTCCTTGAATATTCTTCTAAGATCGTGGGTCCTGCAGCTGCTGCATTGTTGATCCCTGATTTAACACATGCTAAACATTTCAGCTGCTTCTTCTCCATTAACTGAATAACAGATTAACAGAGTTGGAAGGGACCTTGGAGGTCTTCTAATCCAACCCTCTGCTCAAACAGGAGACTTATATTATTTCAGACAAATGGCTGTCCAGTCTCTTTTTAAAAATCTCCAGTGATGGAGCAACCACAATTTCTGAAGACAACTTTTTCCACTGGTTAATGGTTCTCTCTGTTAGGAAATCTCTTCTTAGTTCTAGGTTGATTTTGTCCTTGATTAGTTTCTATCCATTGCTTCTGGTCCTGCCTTTTGGTACTTTGGAGAATAGGTTGACCTCCACTTCTTTGTGGCAGCCCCTCAAATATTGGAACCCTGCTATCATGTCACCCCTAGTCCTTCTTTTCATTAGACTAGACTATCCAATTCCTGCAACTGTTCTTCATATGTTTTAGCCTCAAGTCCCCTAATCATCAGTGTTGTTCTTCTCTGCACTCTTTCTAAGTCTCAATATCTTTTTTATATTGTGGTGACCCAAACTGGATGCAGTACTCCAAATATGGTCTGCCCAAGGCCTTATAAATGATTACTCTTGCACTGCAGCTCTGAATTCTTAATTCTCTGTGAGTTTATTACATCATCGTGGCATCCAATGCCCACTAAATTCTATGGTGGGGAACCTAACATTTGATCTTGGCAATGGTTCCCGCCCAGCTATACCCACTGTTTTGCTTTGGCTCTTGGGTTTGATCTCTTTGCTTGCGCTCAAGGAGTTTGGGGAAAATGAGACTGCTTGGCTACATCTGACAGGGTTTAGTCTGCCTTTCATTACCCATAAACCAGGGAGGGATATTTTGTTAGAATCCTATTTGGCCTCCTTTGAATATTAGTGGCTGGATTTGAGGTGGCCGAATAGAAGAGAGAGAGAAAAGCAAGCCTAAATTGGAAACACATTTCAAGAGAAATGAGAGACTAGGCAATCTGCTTGATCTTCGACAAGGCTGGGAAGAAACCTGCATTAGTGGAACTGTTTCAAGGCAAGCATTGATTTTGCAATCTGGCTCTTTAAGGGTTCCTAGAGAGTACCCTATAGGGATCTGTCCGGTTTCATATTGTGGACAACTTTAACAATCCTTTTAGTCTCGAAAAACCATTGTAGCAATGGTTATAAATCCTGGCCTCTCCTTTTGATAGCTGGGCAAGTTCTGTAACACATAGTCCTTTGACTTATGACCACATTTCCATTACTAAGCAAAGCAGTTGTTTATTGAGTTTTACTCCCTTTTACAACCTTTCTTGCTATAATTGTTAAGTGAACCACTGCAGTTATTAAGTTAGTAACATGGTTGTTAAGCGAATCTAGCTTCCCCATTGACTTTGCTTGCAGGAAAGTCACAAGATCACATCACATATCCCCGGACCAGTGGTGGTATTCTACCAATTCGGGCCGGTTCTGCCATGCCACTAGCACTGACGAGCAGCAGAGACCAAACCGGTTCTCTCCACTGCTCTGCTATTGGGCCCACCCACCCACCTGCCCACTCACTTTATGTCCTGCTTTTGAAGCACAGCTGCTTTGCATGACACAGCAGAGTGCCGTCAGGGGTGGAAGTCAAATTTTTTAATAATCGGTTCTGTGGGTGTGGCCTAGGTGGTGGACATGGCTTAGTGATCATGTTATTGGCTGGGCATAGCCAACTCAACATCACTCACATAGAGGCACGCATCTCCTCGCCTGGCCTCTCATGATTGTGGGGATGCTGCAACAGTCGTACGTGTTTAAAATGGNAGGGTTAATGGAGAGGCAGTTTCTGTGAGCAACACCAGAATGTTTCCTTCCTGCCTTCCTTACAGGATTAGGCCAGTGATTTCTTCTAACAACTGGTTATCCGAACTACTTAAAATATTAACAATCGGTTCTAGCGAATAGGTGCGAACTGGTAGAATCCCACCCCTTAGAGCCCCGCAGCAGCTGCTGAAGCGATAGGGAGAGTGCAGGCTTGTAGGAGGTGAGTTGGAACACTTCTGCGCCTGCGCAAAGTGTGTGTTTGGTGTGCGTGCTCAGGCAAAGTGTGTGCACGCATGCAAAGCATGCCCGTCAAGCCACGCCCACATGTTGCTAAGTGTCCAAATTTTGATCAGCTGATCATGGGGGTGCTGCAATAGTTGTGTAAGTGTGAAAAATAGTCATAATGTGACCTGGTTGAGAAATGCCCGAAATACAATCATGTGACTGCAGGGGAGGGTGATGCCATTAGAACTTCAAAAACAATTAATAAGTAGCTCTGTTGTAACTTCAAACAGTTGCTCAGTGACTCAAGGACTACCTGGATATAGCTTGGATTGAGATCTGTGGCTGTTTTTCAGTTCCACCTGAGTCAAATAGGAAACCATGCATCTCAGCCTCGGTTTTTAGAGGTTGGATGATTTAAACATGTAATAAATTACTTCTTGAAATTAGCTGTCTTGACTGCAAAGGTGTGTATACACACATACACACAGACACACACACACACACACACACACTTGAGGAGGAAAATATTCTGGAAAACCTCATTTCCTGTATGTCTTTTGGTGGAATTTGGAAGGAGGATAATAATTTACTTTTTCTGGGTTGTTTATAATTTTTCTCCACAGCTTCAAACGCTTATCAAGCAGTTGCCAAATTTGCACAATATCAGAGTTTGAAACGAGCAGCCAGAAATGTGAAAAAAGAACCTTTTATTTTTTTCCTCCCATTGTATATATGTATATTCTCAGTCAACCAGGTTGCCTCAAAGGTGCTTTTTTTCTTCCAAATGCAACTGGACATGTTTTTTTTTCTTTTTGTCCTTTGAAGTAGAAGAAAATGTCTCACTTCTCATTCAAGAAGCTCCATCAGGATCTTTCCCACTGCCAGAAATGGTGAAGCTTCTTGGATGAGAAGCGAAACATTTTCTTCTTCCTCAAGGAAAAGAAAAGGTCCTGTTACCTTTGGAAGAAAAAAGCACTGACTTTCTTTTTCTCTTTTCCTCCTTGTTGAGGGCCTTCTAGGAACTTTGATAATAAAAATTTTGAAAGTATAAGATTTTGACAGGTACTGATGAAAAGGTGATTAAAAAATTGTATGGATATTTATTAGAAATTTAAACGAGAAGAAGAACAAGTTAAGAAACTATGATTGCTTGGGGGAAGAATTTGGATATGGATGATTAGAGAAATGGTAAAATTGTGTCTCAAAATTATAAGAGATGACAATGTCACAACAGCACATAAAAAAATTTGTATAAGATTTACAGGTTGGCATTTCCACCCCCACAAGAATAGAAGAAAGTTCAAGAATAATTCCGGAAAAATGTTGGAAATGTCCTCAGACACCTGGTTCATTTCCCATATATGGTGGACTTGTGCGGATGCTAAAAATACTGGCTAAAATGCACACGGCGTTGGAAAAAATGACAAAAACATATAGATTTGAAACCAGAGATATTTTTTATTGGAAATTTACCTGAAATATATAGTAAAGACTTGAATACCTGATTGGTAAATGTTATTAACACAGCATAAGGATTGTATTGCTAAAAACTGGAAAAATGACGAAATACCATCATAGGAGGAAATTATTAAGAAATATTGGAATTGTGCTGAAATGAGTAGATTGACATTTGAATTAGAGAACAAAGATGATAAACAATTTATAAATTTTGGAATCTATTCTATCAATGGTAGATAAATAAAATATAGAATGAAATATGTAGACTTTAGAAAAATACTAAATTTATAGATGTATTTTTTTTCTTATTATATCTACAAAATGATTTTTTTATGCGATAGATTTGGGATGATAATATGAATTGGTCACAAAATAAATTGGAAGTAAAATATGATTATTCTTAAAGCATGAATGAAAATAAGGTATAAGTCAAAATGAATTGATAAAATTAATGATTATTAATGCCATTTAATATTGAATTGAAAATACGAGATCATATATAATATAATTGTAATTGAAGACTACCAAATGGAAGCACAAAAATTTTTGTAAACCAACCGACACATTGTATGTACACATATGGAAGATGGCTTGATATTTTTATGTTTTGCTTATTTATGTTTGTTTTAAAAACCAATAAAAATTCTTAAAAATTTTTTTTTTGAAAGTGACCCTGGATACAAACACAATTCCATTTTTCAAGAAGTCCATCAGTTATGGTAATACTCCATCTGCCAAAAATCATGATTAAATATTACTACTTGACACACCTAAAAGATGCTCAGTATTACAACAACATTAAAATGCCATTAAAGGCCAGATGCTTTGTGTTGAATAGGGCCAAGAAACTCAGACAGAGGTTTAGATGAAGTCTTCATTTTAAGGATACTCCCTGAGTCTATGATTTCCTTTGAATTTATTTCCCAGTAGAGGAGAGCCAGGAATAAATTATTGCCAAAAGCCAGCTCTCACTGTATATGTGTGAAAGTGTAAATGTGTGTGTTTAATAGAAATTGTTAATAATCACTAGGGCATTTACGGAGGGAAGGTTAAGATGAAAGGCTTGTGATAACCTTTGGTAAGAGTGCATGCATTACCAGATGGCAAGACAAAGAAACAATGGATGGAAACCAGTCAAGGAGAGAAGCAACCTAGAATTAAAGAGAAACTTCCAAACAGTGAGGACAATTAACCACTGGAACAGCTTGCCTTCAGACATTATGGGTGGATCATCACTGGAGGTTTCTGAGAAGAGACTGGACAGTCACTTGTCTGAAATGATATAGGACAGTGATGGCTAATGTTTTCCATGTTGCATGCTGTAAGTGCGCTCACATGCGCCCACATGCCTGCATCCATGATGCAATGTGCGTGTGACCCCCGGCCCTTCTGTGAATGCACCATGTGCCTCTGCGCATGTGCACATGACTCCCCGGACTGCACGCCCCTGTGTATACATTCACGCCTCCTGCGCCCCCCACCCCATGCGTATGTGTGCATGTCTCCCCTGTGCACATATCTGCACATGCATGGCAGATACCCAACAATCAGCTGTCTGACGGGGTTTGCACACACATGCACAGTGCACACACTCTCGTGTGCCGGCAGAAATGGCTCTGCTTGCCACTTCCACCATGTGTGCCATAGGTTTATTATCACAGGTATAGGATCTCCTGCTTGAGCATGGGGCTGAACTCAGGGGTGGGATTCAGCCGGTACAGACCAGTTCAGGAGAACCGCTAGTTCCAGCGATAAGTTGGCCCCACCCACCTTCCTCTGCACTAATCTGTCCTATATTTCCTTTGTTTGAAGCCCAGCTGATAGGCATGGCAGAGCGGATTGCCATGCCTCAGCTGTTTTACTCACTGGGACTGCAGTAGAAGGTAAGTTTTAGAGCTGTTTTCAAATGCTAAGTGCGCACTCACACCGAACCGGTTGTTACACCGGTTGAATCCCAGTACTGGCTGGATAGAAGACTTCCAGGGTCTCTTCCAGATCTATTCTGATTCTTCTTATGTATTATTATTAATTTGCATATCTTAAAAAGGAATGGGGCTAAAATTGTAGTTACCCAGCCATTATCTTGCTGCTTTTGACACCTCCCTCTGATTCTGCTACCTTCTCCATGTGTAATTATACAGGTCGTCCTACGGCTTATGATTACAATTGGGCCCAAATTTATGTTGCTAAGCCAGACAGTTATTAAGTGAATTTTATTCCATTTTACGACTTCCCTTGCCACATTTGCGAAGTGAATCACTGCGGTTGTTCAATCAGTAACATGATTGTTAAGTGAGTCCTCACTTTCTCACTGACTTTGCTTGCAGAAGGTCACAAAATGGGATCATGGTGTCCCCCAGACACTGCAACCATCATAAGTATGGTGCCATCATAAGTATCTGCCAAGCATCTGAATTTTGATCACATGACCCCGGGGATGCCACAACAGTCAAGAGTGTAAAATATGCTCATAAATTACTTTTTTCAGTGCCATTGTAAGTCTGAATAATCACTAAACATATTGTTGCAAGACGAGGAGTAACTGTATTCAGAACAATTCAGAATTTCCTTTTTACACAGAGTCCTCAACTGTTACTTCCTCTGGAAACATCAAAGCCGAGTTCCACTAATCTATTCGGCACATGCTTCAGGTTTCTCAGCCAAAAACGATGTCTGCTATTGAATAAGCCGTCACTTTGACTCCCTTGTACAACGGGGTGGTTAAAATGGGCAGCCAGTCAGAAGCAGTGGACCTCAGGCTGCACAGCTTCCAAACCAAGCAAATTATCCTTTTGAAATAATAGAGAACAGTTAATACATGGGGAAGAGCTGTTGAGCATCTTTAACTCAATACAATTTTATCAAATTTAAGTGGAATCATTACATGTCTTGTCCGTTGTTCGGCCTGGCCTTTGCGGCTTTTTAGATTCTGGAGATTAGCTTCATTTGGACAGAATGAAGGATTTCTGGACTTTTGTGTTCACATCTTTTATTTCTATTAGAACAGGGGGCGTTAAACTCAATTTCATTGAAGACCACAACAGGGTTGTGTTTGACCTCGGGTGGGGGGGCTGAGGGTGTGCATGGCCAGCTCAATGTCACTCGGGCCTTCTGGCAGTGGTGGGATTCAAAAAGTTTTACTACTGGTTTGTTGGGCATGGCTTGGTGGGCGTGCTTTGTGTGTGTGTGCACACATTTTGCGTGCACTTGCATGCCAAAAGTGCACTTTGTGCAGGAGGAGAGGTGTTCCAACTCACTTCCTGTAACCCTGCACTCTCCCAGTCACTTCAGCAGCTGCTGCGCGGCATTCTGCTAGGCCGTGCAAAACAGCTGTGCTTCAAAAGCAGAGGATCAAGGTGAGCATAGGAGCCCAGGTGGCCAGGTGGGCCCAACAGCAGAGTGGAGGAGAGAACTGGGTCGGTCTCTGCTGCTCATTGCCACTGTCGGCTTGGTAGAACCAGGCCAAATTGGTAGAATACCACTACTGCCTCCTGGGCTCCATTTTAGGCTGTGATGGCCTCCCGCAGCCCTCTGCCAGTGAAAACAGAACCCTGGCAGGCTGTTTGCAGTCCCCTCCAGTTCCGTTTTCACTGGCAGAAGATGGCAGGAGGCCGTTGTGACTGAAAATGGAGCCTGGAAGGCCGTCCCAAGCTCCATTTTTGCTGGCAGAGGCACCATTGGCCGGTCTTTTGCTATTTTCAGGGCACTCCTGCATGCCAGATCTAAGTACTCTGCAAGTTGAATCCAACCTGCGGGCTTTGAGTTTGACACCCCTATATTAGAGGAACCAAATGGATTGACAAAGGCCATTTTAGATGTCCTGAGACAGCTGTTCATAGCCTAGAGAAGAAAAACCAATGGCCACTACCCAATCTCTTTTTGGCCCTGGATGAGCTTTTCATCCCTGGAAACCATTGTTTTTAACAATGCAAAAGAAAACAAATAATAATTTAGTGTCATAATTTCAGAAAAAATTAATAAGAGAGTCACTTTAGTGTAGTGGCTGATAACCAGCTTAGAAAACAAGAGGCTGTGAATTCTAATCCTGCCTTGAGCCACAAAGCCAATGAGGTGAGCTTGGGCCAGTCACTCTCTCATCCTTAGAAAGAAAGCAATGGCAAACCACAAGACAATTTCAGGGATTTGTCCTAAGAGTCAGCACTGACTCAAATGCATGCAGGCACAAGCACACACAGAGCTTCAGTAACAAATGGTGGAATCAGGACATTGCTCATCATGACTTCTGGATCCCATCCAGTGTCATGATTCCACCATTTGTTACTGAAACTGTGTCTGTTTGTCTCTGTGTATGTGTGTGTCTCCATGCACGCCTGTCAGGTCAGTGTTGACTCCTGGACAAATCCCTGCAATTTTCTTGTGGTTTGGCCACTCCTTTGTTGCCTAAGTAGCATTCTGAATGGATTGGGAGAGGCCAAGAGCAGAGTGGGCAGGGCCAAAGAGCAAAGTTGGTGGAGTCATCTCATACATAAGGTCAGTCTGAGCTGGGTTTCCTTGTCTTTCTCCTGATTTCTTTTGGGTGTAGAGGTTTCCTTATTTTTTTAAAAGATATTTTGTATATACTTCTCATCTCAGAATGATGAGAAATGTATATATTAACAGATTAACAGAGTTGGAAGGGATCTTGTAGGTCATCTAGTCCAGGGGTTGCCAACCTTTTGGACCCCAGGGACCACCAAAGTCATAATTTTAGATCCCAAGGACCACTAACCAGTGCTGTGGGCATGGCCGAATTTGTGGGTGTGGCTTGGTGGTCATGTGACTGGCTGGGCATGGCTTGTATGTAAATATCATAAATATTTATATAGATATTGGTTTTTTTTATAAAAAAGAGCAACCAGTTGGTGGTCATTGGAATCTAAAATTATGAGTTTGGTGGTCCCTGAAGTCCAAAAGATTAGCGACCCCTGAGCTAGAAGCAAGAAATCCAACCATTTTCTGCTTCCTAGCTAATCTGAATCTCCTGGCATAGCAGAACAGATGATGGTCAGAAAAAGGGAAAATAGCAATTTAGCAGGCAACTTTACGGATGAGGAGTGAGTGGGTGAGAAGGGTTCCCGCGGGTCATGTCCCTCCCTTACTCACTTAACCTGCTTTCCAGCTCCGTTCTCCTGTGTAGGGCAACAAAAGAAGACCCAGCCGATTAGCTGGGACTTGGAAGGCAGCAAATAGATGGAGGCAGGGCTAACAAAGGTGGTATTTACCTGTTCTCCAAACTACTCAAAATTTCTGCTGCTAGTTCTCCAGAACCTGTCAGAACTGGATGAATACCACCTCTGACCCTATGCCATTTCTGACAGATGGCAGTCCAGTCTCTTTTTGAAAGCTTCGAGTAATGAAGCACCCACTGGGGACCTCAAAAATGAACTTTGGGGACTTCATATGGTTGCAGGCTCCTCTCTTTTGCTGTAGGCCATTGAAGACCATTAAGCCCTACTAGGAAATGACTGAACCTTGTTTATGGGTGTTTTTTTTTAAAGCCTAGATTGCCTTCAGCTCTGTAGCAGACTTGATTTATCCTTTTTCCATGGATATGAGGGGTGAATAATGTGAGCTTCCTTGTTGCTCCAGCTAGTGAATTATGTCTACAAGTTGCTACCTGCTAAATGATGGCTCTTGATTTCCTGTAAGGAGGAACAGGTCTTGGCAAGACCCTTTACTACACCATGCAAATATGGTTGCTCATAAAATGCATGGCATAGTAAGAGTGAGGGAGTCATTTTTCTGATTCTGCATCTTTTTCTCCTGAGACCTTTGAAATGGTATTTTAGCTCCATATCATGCCTGCATGATGGACAATTCAAACAAATGGATCTTAGATAATGTACTCTGGAAGACTATAGACCTCCAGTTTGTACTGTCTAATAGACAGCTTGATTAAGCTCCTCGGATTGACAGAATCAACCCTGCAATGCCAGGAAATAAGGTTTGTGGGAGCTCTTCTAAATAAAATAAAGGTGCTGATGGCATATACACCAATTTTTGCTTTAAGGAATTCAAGGAGGGATTTCAATGTACCTTTTTCTGAGGCAGTGCTACTGAAGCCAGGGTTTGTCAGCCTCAACGACTTTTCAGATGTGTGGACTTCAACTCCCAGAATTCCCCAGCCAGCATTTAAGAGACCACTATGTAAGAAGGGCTCTGAAATGATTTATTCACACGGAGAGGAGGAATAAGGACTACGTCTCTAAATCAGTGTTTCAAAGTCTTGGCAATTTTAAGATGTTTGGACCACAACTCCCAGAATTCCTGTTCCAGCATGCTGACTAGGGAATTCTGGGAACTGAAGTCCACACATCTTAAATTTGCTGAGTTGAAAAACACTGATCTAAGTTGATGGGAATTGTAATCTAACACTCCTGTCAGCCAGATATCAATGTAACTGTGATAGTGATGATGTCCAGACTTCTAATTCTCATGGAAACAGCATATCGTTTAGAATAAACACTTCATGCATTTATCCCAAGATACAGTCTGGATTTGAAATTTAATACAATAACAGAACAATTATATATTTTGCTAAAGCATAATTCTCCCAGACCTTAAAAATATCAGTTATTATCTGGGATTATAGTGTCAACTTGTGCAGTGTACTTAGGCCATAGCTAACCTTCCAGAATGTGAAATGTGAAAATAATAATAATATAAAAATATTCCTTGTGATTCTTGGCAACATACAACTCTTTAGATCGCTAGCTATAAAAATGGAATTTTAATGAGTATCGATCTACCAAAATTAGCCACTAATCCATTTTATGAATGAAGGAGAATAAACGTGCCCCAGAATAATATTGCAGGGTCCAATCTGGATTGGTCATCATGACTAGATTTAGTGTTCTGAGTTTCCAGACTCATGTTGGATGACTTAATAGCCAACCATCCCAATCATCAACTAAAACGCCACACACAACAAGCACCATATAAACACCGCATACAGAATAGTCCAAAGTACACACTCTGCTAGAGAGAAGTTCCCTTAGGATGGGCTCCAACATGAATCCAAAAGCTCAGAGCACTAAACCCCTGATCCTGGTAATCATCCCACACTGGATCTTGCATTAATCAATTTTAACCTAAGTTAAAAATCCCTTTAAAATTTCAATGCTTTGGAAACCGGGTCTCCAAAACAGTGCCTTCTGCCATTCAACCTTAATGGGATTTTTTGGGGGGCGGGGGTGAGCGTCCTTTAACAGCTTCTAAATATAAAGATCTTAATATAGTTCTTTTAATTTAATTTATTTAATTTATTAATGTAATAAGCACCAGAGGGCAGGACAAGAAATAATGGTTGAAAAACTAATCAAAGAGAAAAGCAACCTGAAATTAAGGAGAAACTTTCTAACGGTTAAGACAATTAACCAGTGGAACAGCTTGCACCTGGAAATTGTCAGTGCTCCATTACTGGAATCTTTGAAGAATAGATTAGATAGTAACTTGTCTGAAATGGTATAGCTTCTCCTGCTTGAACAGGGGGATGGACTAGAAGACCTCCAAGATCCCTTCTAACTCATTCATTCTATTCTATTCTAATTGCATGATAGGCATGTATGGATGCTTTTCTAAGTAGAAGATTCCCAGTCAACAAAACCATGATTAATCAGTGATGTTTGCCACACCATTATCTATTCTTTTTCCAAATAATTCTCAACCAAGTGGCAACACTCTCAATCTGCAGTGGTTCCATGAGACAAAAAGAGAAACTAACCAATCTTCAGCTCATCATGGCAGTACAAATAGTCCTTGTACAATTACAAAAACAATCGGGACCAGAAAATTCATTGTTAACAGAGTACACTATGGTCATTAAGTGAGACACCCAATTTTACAACATTTTACCATCTTTGTTAAGCAAGACATCCCTTGTGACCTTCCCTGTTGACTTATTTGTTGATTTTGTTTGTCAATGAACGTCCACTGATTAATTGTTCTAGAAATCAAGAAATTTCTCCTTAGTTCGAGTTTGCTTCTCTCTTTGGTTAGTTTCCATTCATTGCTTCTTGTCCTGCCTTTGGTTGCTTTGAAGAATAGCTTGACTCCCTCTTCATTATGGCAACCCCTGAGATATCTGAACACTGCTATCATGTCACCTCTAGTCCTTCTTTTCATTAAATATATAATAATAATAATGATGATGATGATCATGATGATGATCATGATGATTAATGCAAACTTTCCTTTCTACAAGATGCTTCCTGTCGCTCCCATATTTTAAATTCATCCTTGAGCATCCTGCAGATGTCTGGATCATTGGATATCCAAGGGTGGGGAAGGGTGGAAAGAGCAGCATACTCAGAATGACATCACTGTATGCAAGGCTATGTTGCAATATGATCGTTTTTTAGTATAGAGTTTCTCGGTTTTACAACTGGCTATAAAATACTTGCATTACCAAACACATTCCATTTGTTTTATTTTTAAGGAGTGTGACAAGGAGGATGTGTAAAACAAAAGGAAAAAAATACTACAATTAAAATGCATCTGAATTGGTACACTCTTGTAAAACATATCAGCTAGCACAGGATCTCCAAACTTGGCAACTTTAAAAATTATGGACTTCAACTCTCAGAATTCCCCAGCCAGCATTTATCCTCCTTTTGTTTATACAATTTGGAGACCCCTGAGCTAGTCAACTGATCTCAGCAGAATTGCAGCATCTTCCTCATCCTACCCCCATTCATTTATTTTTGCAACTTTGTCAATGTACAATAATTGTTGGCATCTATTTGGTTGGGGACTCTACAGTGTTAAAAGCTGTAATTTTTAACTGAAAAAATTTCCTTTGGGTATCATCAGGTTAGTCTGTGATTCTTAGTGACTGATTTTCTAATCATAAACCATTTTTCAAATGATAATTTTTTTTCTAAAATAAATATAAAAAGTGTTATTCAGTTACTTTTAAGGACAGAGGTTTTGTGAAGCATTTGATTGACTCCAGTAATATGAATAAATGAATAAAATAAAATGTAAAAGAATACAAAGTGGCAACCACCTTGAAGAAATAAAAATCCATTTGGAGAAAGCAATCCTTTTATTTTTCTCTTAGTACATATATTACTCTGGAATTTACCAACTTGGTGCCCATCAGATACTTTGGGGTTCCAAATTCCAGGACTTCACAATTTTTGCCATTCACACAAGCTTGGAGATTTCAGAATAAAAGAATAGCAGAGTTAAAAGTCAATGGAAATTCTCAGTCATCCTGATCATGGTTGTCCCAAAGTGCTTTTTTCAAAAGGCAACTGGATTTTGTTTTTATCTTTTCTTTCAAGACATTTCTCTCTGGACTGAAGAACTGAAGCATTCTGCATGAAGCCATTTTCTTCATTTGCATTCATTTTTTTCATCTCTTTCATTTTTTGGAAGAGCCAAAAAAAAAAAAAAAAANTTTTGGAAGAGCAAAAAAAAAAAAAAAAGCCAGTTCAATCTTAGGCTGCACTGATAGAGAGACAGAATCAAGATGTTGTGAAGTTTAGTACCACTTTACAAAGCCTTGGTAAGGCCACACTTGGAATATTGCATCCAGATCTGGTCATCACAACACAAAAAAAGACATTGAGGTTCTTGAAAGAGTACAGAGAAGAGCAACAAAAATTATCAGGGGGCTGGAGGCTAAAACGAATGAAGAGTGGTTGCAGTAATTGGGTATGCAGAGGTGGTATTCAGCAGGTTCTGACCAGTTCTGGAGAACCGGAAGTGCAAATGTTGAGTAGTTCAGAATACCACCTCTGACTGACCCTGCCCCCATCTATTCTTTGTCTCTCAAGTCCCAGCAGATCGGCTGGGTCTTCTTTTGTTGCCCTGCACAGGAGAACGGAGCTGGAAAGCAGGTTAGTGGGGTGGGGAGGGATTGGGATTTTGCAGTAACCTTTCCGCACCACACTCACCAAGCCACACCCACAGAACCAATAGTAAAAAAGTTTTGAATCCTACCACTGTGGGTATGTCTCATGGAAAGAAGGACTGGGGTGGGAGACGTGATAGCAGTGTTCAAGTATTTGAGGGGCTCCTACAAAGATGAGGGTGTCAAACTATTTTCCAAAGCATCGAAAAGTAAGACGAGAAACAATGGTTGGAAACTAACCAAGGAAAGAAGCAGCCGAGAACTAAGGAGAATTTTCCTAACTGCGAGGCCAATTAATCGATGAAATAGCTTCTCTTCAGAAGTTATGGGTACTCCATCAAAGTAAGCATGGGTACTTTTCAAAGAAGAGATTAGACAACCACTTGTCTGGAATGGTTTTGGACAGTGGTGGCTAACCTTTTTGGGCTCCTGTGCCAAAAATTGTGCACACGCTTGCGCTCGCGTGCCAGCACCCAGAAGGCAATGCACACCTCCCCCTGGCCCCTACGCATGCACATGCCATCCCCCCACGCCTTACCTGCACTGTGCCTCACAGATGATTTTTGGCCGGTTTGAAGCCTTTTTCGGTCCCCCAGAGGCTTGGAAAAAGCCTCTGCAGGCTTTGCTGGATGAATAATAGGCCCTTTTCATCACTTCCGGTATTACAGGAAGTGATGAAACGGGGCTATATTCAGCCTGCAAAGCCTGCAGAGGCTTTTTTCAAGCCTCTGGGAACCCGAAAAAGGCCTCAAACCCAGCCTAAAATTTAGCTGTAAGACGTGCACATGTGCAGTGAGGTAAGTTTGCCTGTTGCTCGTGTGCTGGCACAAATGGCTCTGCGTGCCACCTGTGTCACGCGTGCCATAGGTTTGCCATCACAGATATAGCATCCCTTGCTTAAGCTGAGGGTTGGACTAGAAGACTCCAAGGTCCCTTCCAACTTTATTATTCTATGTTCAGTGAGAAGAGAAATGTCTTCAAGAAAAAAATAAAGTCCGTTTGCCTCTTTGAAAAAAGCACCTTTGGGACAACAAAGTTTGAAGGGACCTGAGAGGTCTTCTAGTCCAGCCTCCTGCTCATGCAGGAAACCTCATACTATTTACCATCCCAGTTGCAAGGCACCTTTTCTAGACCAGAGGTGGTATTCAGCAGGTTCTGACTAGTTCTGGAGAACCGGTAGCGGAAATTTTGAGTAGTTCAGAGATCTGGCAAATACTACCTCTGACTGGAGATTTTACAGTATTCTCCCCCTGCCATACCCACCAAGCCATGCCCACAGAAATGATAGTGAAAAAAAAATAAATCCCACCCCTGTTCTAGTTCCAATGTCCACTACAACAAACCAGGATATCAATGAACATGAGTTTATAGCTGCAAAAGCATTCTCCCTTTTCTGCAAAGTGTCCATTGTCTTTTGATGAGCATGGCAAATAAATCAACGGGAGCCACCATCCCAGTAGCATCTGGAGTGGGAGCTAGGATGATGAAAGCTAGATGTTATAAGCAGCTAGATGTTATAAGCAGGACTCTGCCCATTCTGCATTATTCCCATGTGGGGGGACATAAAAAGGATAAACGGGGGTTTTAAATGGGGTGCAAATTGACCACATCAACATACTGAACCAGGCGGCTGGTGATGAACTTTGCTTTTTAAACTTTGATTCTGTGCCAGGTTTTTAAAATAAGAGGCACCAGAGCTCATCTGCCTGGAAGTCAACCTGAAAAATATGCCTCTGTATTAACACAGCTGGGGAAGGACATTATTCATGACTAGAAGAGCCATCTATATTATTTGACAATTTTGCGCAAGACAAGAGTAAAACAATAGAGCAGGGAACTGGCTTTAGAAGTTGATTTGCAATTTCTGCCTTTCCTTTCCATAGTCGCTGTATCACAGAGATAGGTAAAAAAGTTTCTTTAGAACAGTCCTGATCAATGCATGATCTAAACCAATGGTAGTCAACCTGGTCCTTACCACCCACTAGTGGGCATTCCAGCTTTCATGGTGGGCGGTAGGGGTTTTGTCCCCTTCTTTATAAATCACCATTACTGTGGAAACGGTGGGAGGATAGAGAAAATTTTACTAACAGAGATACAAAAGTGGGTGGTAGGTATAAAAAGGTTGCCACCCCGATCTAAACAGTGGTGGGATTCAAATATTTTTAACACCAGTTCGGTGGGTGTGGCTTGGTGGGCATGCTTTGCGCACATGCACACACTTTGCGTGCGCGTGCACGCCAAATAAGCACTTTGCACAGGTGCAAAGGTATTTGCGCAGGCGCAGAGGTGTTCTAACTCTCCTCCTGCAAGCCTGCACAATCCTGGTCAGTTCAGCAGCTGCCACACGGCACTATTCTGTGCCACGCAAAGCAGCTGTGCTTCAAATCCAGAGGATAAAAGTGAGTATGGGAGCCCAGGGGTGCAGGTGGGCCCAACAGCAGAGCAGTGGAGAGAATTGGTTTGGTCTCTGCTGCTCATTGCTGCTACTGGCTTGGCAGAACCAGGCCGAACCAGTAGAATACCACCACTGGATCTAAAACAGAATGCAATTATAATCCTCTGAACAGATGGCTATAGCTAGTCCTTGACTGACAACAACTTCTTTACATTTGAAGTTCTAATGACACTGAAAAGAGTCACTTAGGGTTCTCTTTCAGACTTGTGACCATTGTAGCATCCCCATGGTCATGTGCAGGGGTGGGATTCAGCTGGTTCGGGCTATTTTGGATGAACCAGATGTTAAATTTATATCTGGTTTACCGAATTAGTAGTTGAACTGACTGGCTGGCCCTGCCCACCCCTCCCAGGAGTCTCCACACAGCCCATTTTGGATGCAGATAAGTGCAGGGTCTATGCGAAGGCTGTGGAAAGGTGAAAAATGACCCTTCTGGAAGTTCTGGAAGTCTAGAAATGGGCCTATTTCCAGCTTCCAGAGGGCCTCTGGAGCCCAGGGAGGCCATTATTGCCTCCCAGAGCCCTAAGGGAAGCCTCCAAACTCCGAGGAAAGTGAAAAATGGTCGTTCCAGAAGTTCTGGTAGGCCATGCCCACCATGGCCACGCCCACCATGGCCACGCCCATCCAACAATTGGGCGTAGCCTACCAGAACTTCTGGGAGGACCATTTTTCGCCTTCCCCAGAGTTTGGGGAATGTTGATCACATGACCAGGGATGGGATTCAAAAATCCCAACAACTGGTTCTCTGCCCACCATGGCCACGCCCATCCAACAACTGGACAGAGAACCAGTTGTTGGGATTTTTGAATCCCACCGCTGGTCATGTGATCAACATTTGGATGGTTGACAACTGGCATGTATTTATGACGGTTGCAGTATCCCGGAGTCACATGATCTCCTCTTGCGACTTTGTGACAAGCAAAATCAATGGGGAGGCCAGAATCATTTAACAACCATGCTACTAACTTAACAACTGCAGTGATTCACTTAACAATTGTGAAGAATAAAATGGTGGGGGAATCACTCAACAACTGTCTCGCTTAGCAAAGGACATTTCGGCTGACTTGTGATCGCAAGTGCACAATCCATCTTCAGCTCCTGTGGTGTTGTTGTGGTTAGCTGGCAGCAGGTGCGGACATTTGAGGAGAGCGAGGACTCAGATGAGGGGCCAGGACCATTAGGGAGTGGACTGCTGCCTTCAGAGATTGTGGGGGCTGGCAGCAGTGATGAGGAGGTTCCCGAGGAGCCTGTGCCAAGTGCATGAGCATGTGCCAAGTGCAGGATTGCTCGGAGGAAAGCACAGGTGACTTGGGAGTAAGGCTGCAAGGTAATGGCCGCTCCTTCAAGAAGATAAAAGCCAACTGTGAAACAAACGTTCTTTGCAGAAGGCAAAGACGTTTTGAAACTCCAGCCTCGTGGACATTACAGTATCCTGAGTCTGTATTAGAAGATTCTTGTGTTGCAAATAGTTTCTTGTCTGTTATCTTTTGGCAGTCTTGCACAGTTTGGCAAGGCTTGTGCTTACCACAGCTAATTATTTTGCAGAAGCATTAAAAGGTTTCTTTCCCTTTGGATTGTGTTTGATTTGCTGGAAAAGGGCCTAGGTCAGAACAGGTGGGTAGCTCTCCAACTTCTGCTTCATGTAGAGGCCATCACTACCAAAGATAGCTAGGTCATTGTCAAAACAGTGCTTAATATCAGATTTGTTTTGAATGTTTAAGGGAAAATGGCTTTTATGCCATTTCTAAGATCAAATTTGTCCTATTCTCTGGAATGCCAGACAATATACCTGCCCCATCTTCTCTACAGATTTTCAGGTGTTTGAGGACTGCAAAACAGGGATCTTCTTAATATTCTCTTATCTTTTGACTGTCATAGCATCCCCATGGTCTTATGATGAAAAATTGGGTATTTGGCAACTGGCATGTATTACCACCTTCCCAAAGGACTTCTCTTAGGCAAATCTAAGGTGGAAACTGGATTCAATTAAGGACCATGTGATTCACCTAACAACCATGGTAATTTGCTTAACAACTATGGCAACAAAAGGTTGTAAAATCAGGTACAACTCACTTAATGAGCACATTGCTTTTGATTGGAGTTCTGGTTCTAACTGTGGCCATAAGTTGAGGACAACCTGTATGCTGAGTGAAGATGGGAATTGTAGTACAGAATATCTTACAAGTCTTGTTTCAACTAAGCTTAGTGTAGGAGACGACCAGGCTGAACCTAAGGGAGGGATCAAATGCATCATTAGTCATGAATCCCTTTGTGCCCACAAGAGATCTGAGTTTATCCCAATTTGAATTCCTTTGATTCTTATCTAGCACCAATTTCTTGGATCCTTAATAGTTCAGATTGAAGAGAGTTTAAACTTACCATAAATCTTTATATCCATTTGAACTGCCTAGATCTTCTGATTTTCCTGGATCTGGGCACTTAGAATCTGCAACTATGTGCCCATCAAGGCTGAAAGTTGTTTAATATCTTATCCTTCTCAGATAATTCTGCAGAAGTAGTCCAATCTCACAAATCTAATCGCTATTTTGCAGATAGTATTGAATAATGCACGCAATAAAGATTTCCCAAACCTTTTTTGAAGATCAAGTGGAAAAAGAAAATGAAACAATTGTCCACAATCCACATTTCTACATTTCTTGTTCCAGATCATTCTTTCCAGCTTGCCAATTTCAGATTCAGGTTTAATGGAGTCCATGCTTTGACCGATTCATAAAATAATACCAGGCGTTTAACTGATATCATTTTCGACATGTAACCTTTCTTCCATAATTTTTGTTTCCAAAGAAAATTCACCAAGGAGGAAGAGATGGAATATCTGCCGATGCATTTTGACTGGTAACATTACAAAAACTCCATCTGTGAACATTTTCTGAGAGGGGAATTTTGTATTTTTAAAACACGCAGCAGCGGCTGTTGCTTTTCTAAAAGTCCTCACAGGGCTTGGAACTGGCTACTTTCCCTTTCATTCTTTCTGGTACCAAAATCTGCCTTGAGCATCTAGCAGCCAATCCAAGTTGACTGTATTAAAATCTCAAGACCTTTTGGAGCCTATCAAATATATTCATTCTTGTTTTCTTTCCTTTGTTCCCTTCACTCTTTGAGTTGAGTTATTCCATGTGGGTTTGCTTCACGGAATAGTGCTCCAGTTATAAAAGTGCTTTTATTCCTATATCTGATTCTCACCACCACCACCACCACTATGATGTTTAAAGCAGAAGTTGCCAACCTTTTGGACCTCAGGACCACAAAACTCATAATTTTAAATCCCATGGACAGAGACCCTGGGAAAGTCCCCAAAGAAGTCTGCAGAAAAATTCCCCACCCCATTTTTCTACCGATCGATCATTCTTTATTTGGGATTGCAGGATACCATCTCCAGCTCCGTTCTCAGGGGGAGAGAGAGAGAGAGAGAGAGAGACTTTTGGCTTAATGCAAGGAAAGCAGCAGAAACAGCAGAAGCCTTTCTTTCTCTCCCCCAAACTCTGCCAGAAATGAGTCTTTCTGAGACTTGTTGCACCAGTGCAGTGTCTTGGAGCAGGATGCCTTGCTGGGTCCCAAAGACTCATTTCTGGTGGAATCTGGGGGAGAGAAAGAAAGACTTTTGCTGCTTTCCTTGCATGTAGCCAAAAGCAGAAGAACAAAGAAGCAGAAAGAAGTAGCCCGATGGCTGGGCTGGGCATGTGGGGCGTGTGGGGCAAGTTCCCCCCCTTCCCCCTTTCTCCCCCTCTCCTCTCTACCTCATGTTCTCAATGCAAGCTATGCAAGCCTTGTGCTCCCACAGGCCATGTGGGCGGCGAAGCCTTGTGTTCCCATGCAGCCTGATTAATAGCTTTGGGGAGGTGTGTGCTTTGGGGGTGACATTTCTCTCCAGACCACCAAAATTTTCTCTCAGACCACCAGTGGTCCCTCCTCACTGGTTGGTGACCACTAGTTTAAAGAATGGTAATTCCAAATGTAAATGCAGGATCTGTTTCAAAATATCTGTGGTTGTTTTTTTGAGAATGAAAGCTTCAGGAAGGAGGGAAAGTCAGAACTTAAAACTCTGCTGGGTTTGGCCAACGTTCGGTATTCCACAGGGATAAACCAGGCATTTAAAATTTTTGTTCATCAAATTTATAGGCTGCCCACCCCAGCAATATAAACAGGTGATTCTAAGTGGTGCACAGCAAGACTTTAAAACAATTAATATATAAAACACATCAACATTGGCAGGGCAAATTACTGTATGTAAGCACTCACTTGTACTGATGAGCTACTTAGTCAGGTAATGAAATGTCTGCAAACAAACCACCAAATTCAAAGAGCAACAAGGATTCCATAATTCAGCTCTGAGCTACATATATTCCCTTCTATTAGAATTTCATTCCCTACCCTCTGTTGGTCACCACACTATAAAAGAGATGTTGAGACTCTACAAAAAGTACAAGGAAGAGCAACCAGAATGATTAGGGGACTGGAGACTAAAACATACGAAGAACGAGTCACAGGAATTGGGCATGGCTAGTCTAGTGAAGAGAAGGACCAGGGGAGACAAGATAGAAGTCTTCCAATATTTGAGGGGGCTGCCACAGGGAGGAAGGGATCAAGCTATTTTCCAAAGCACCTGAAGGCCAAACAAGTAATAATGAATGGAAACTGGTCAAGGAGAGATTCAACCTGGAAATAAGAGGAAATTTTCTGACAGTGAGAACAATCCACCAATGGAACAGCTTGCCTTTGGAAGTTGTGAGAGTTTCCTCATTGGAGGCTTTCAAGAAGAGATTGGACTGCCATTTATCAGAAATGGTGTAGGGCCTTCTGCTTGGGCAGAGTTTGGACTAGATAACCTACAAGGTCCCTTCCAACTCTGTTAATCTGTTAAATCCATAGGTCAGAATTAATATAAATACTTGTCTAACTACCCATTATGTACTAATTAAGAGCACTGGCTAAGTTTACAGAACATGCTAAACTTAAAGTCAGATTGATTGGATGGCATGAGCTGTCTGGTCTAGTGGTTAAGCACCAGGCTTAGAAACCAGGAAACCATGAGTTCTTATCTCACCTTAGCCATGAAAGCCAACTGAGAGACCTTGATTCAGTCACTCTCTCTCTCAGCCCAACCCACCTCACAAGGGTGTTGTTGTGGGGGGAAATAGGAGGAGGAAGGTGTGTTGGATATGTATGCTGGATATATGTTCACTACCTTGAGTTGTTTGTAGAAATAATAAAGGTGGAATCTAAATAAATAATGCTTGGAAGAAGAGATGGGTATCAGCAAAAATGATTCCATGATAAAGGGGCAGCCATGTTAACCCTATTCATGCAGCAAAATCAGAAAAGTTGTGCCATAAAAGCCTAATAAACATACGAATGCTGCAATGCACATGTGATAGGAAGTTAGAAGTGGCCATTTATGCCTTCACACCAATGCCATGCATGTTTAAAAAGAATACTGCTTCATCTTCAGTATGGAAAAACTAATTCCTAACATCTCCCTCCCCACATAAGTCAACCCATGGCTCTAGGAAGGCCATATGTCATACTGGAGAGCATTTGTCATCAGCAAATGGTATTGCTCTTGAATGAGGTGATACACTTTAACAAGTGGTGGCATTCTATTGGTTTGTCCCGGTTCTGCCGAGCTGGTAGCGATGATGATCAGCAGAGACCAAACCGGTTGTCTCCGATGCTCTGCTGTTTGGCCTACCCGCCCGCCTGGGCTTCCATACAAACCCTTTGAAGCGCAGCTGCTTTGCGTGGCACAACAATTGCCACGTGGCAGCTGCTGAAGTGTCAGGGAGAATGCAGGATTGCAGGAGGTGAGTCAAAATGCCTCTGATCTGCGCAAAGTGAGCATTTGGTGAGCATGCATACACAAAGTGTGTGCATGCATGCAAAGCATGCCCACCAACCCACACTCACCGAAACAGGTAATAAAAGTATTTGAAACACACCACTGACTTGAACCGGTTGTAAAGTTGTTGAATATCCTTCTCTGAGACTTTTTTAAAGCTGGTCCTGCCATTCAGCAAATCTTGGGAATATTAATTAACTATTCATATGCAAAAACACTCAAGTTGGGCTGCACCCATTTCAGTAAGTTACAATGCGGTTTATTGGTATTCTTTTGGTTGATTCAATAGACGCTGCTTAAACAAATTATGGCATAGTGCAATGTCTGGATCAGAGCCATCAAGGAAGTGGGCAGCATATACATTTACTAAATAAATAAATCAGAGTAAGAGATTGCCCTTCTTCTTGAAAAACTGCTTTCTAATGGCTCTGAAGACCCACATATGATGTGTTTTTTTTTAAAAAAAAGCATAATCTTTTAAAAATGTTTGGACGCCAGCCTTCTTACACTGCTGGTTTTAACCAATTCATATTATTATGATTATGATCAAATATACATTTTACGTCATTTCCTATTTAAAAGCATCTTGAAGCAGTTTACAAACTATAAAATGTACAGTTTAAAAAAAACACTCATTGAAAAGCAATATAAAACCACAGTTAAAAAGGAAGCAGAAACAAAAGCCATTCCCCTTACCAAAAAAAAAAAAAGATTTGGATGAAGAAAGAGAAGGAAAAATAGGCAGCTCAAAAATTCTAAAGAGCAGAGAGTTCCAGATTGTGGATGCAAGGATTTCCAGATCCAGAGATTTCCAGATTGTGGATTATGGAGAAAACCCATCAACTAGCATTTGTAAGGTGGAATTCCATAGTTTTAGGCCCTTCATTAGGCAGTCACCTTCTCAGAGATTGTGTTCTCATCTATTGGCTAGATCTGTAACCACACAAGAAAGCCACTAGTAATAGTACTAGCACATAGTACATACCGCTTCACAATGCTTTACAGCCCTCTCTAAGTGGTTTACAGAGTCCGCCCATTGCCCTCAACAATTTGGGTCTTCATTTTACCAACCTCAGAAGGATGGAAGACTGAGTCAACTTTGAGCCGGTCAAGATCGAACTCCTGGCATTAGCAAAAATTTGGCTGCAATACTGAATTCTAGCCACTGCACCACTGTAGCTGCAAACAAAGAGGAGGAGGTCAATTTATTTTCCAAAGCACCAGAGGGCAGGAGAAGAAACAATAGCTGAAACTAAGCAAGGAAAGAAGCAACCTGGGATTAATGAGAAACTTCCTAACAGTAGGGACAATTAACCAGTGGAACAGCTTGCCTTCAGAAGTTGTGGGTGCTTCGTCACTAGGGTTTTTAAAGAAGAGATTGGACATTCACTTGTCTGAAATAGGGTCTCCTGCTTGAACAAGGGGCTTGACTAGAAGACCTTCAAAATACCTTCCAGTTCTATTCTGATTCTGATAGTTCTCTTGGGTCAACGGTGATATGCAAAACCTAGAACTTAGTTTGGTTTGCACCAGAGGTGGCATTCAGCAGGTTCTGACCAGTTCTGGGGAACCTGTAGCGGAAATTTTGAGTAGTTTGGAGAACCGGCAAATACCACCTCTGAGTGGCCCCATCCCCATCTATTCTCAGCCTCCCGAGTTCCCAGCTGATCGGCTGGGTCTTCTTTTGTTGCCCTACATAGGAGAACAGAGCTGGAAAGCAGGTTAGTGGGATGGGGTGGGAATGGAGATTTTACAGTATCCTTCCCCTGCCATGCCCACCAAGCCACATCCACCAAACTATGCCCACAGAACTGGTAGTAAAAAGTTTTTTAACCCCACCACTGGTTTGCACTCATACATGGGGTATGTGTATGTGCACATACACATATGTGTTTGCAGGTGTGAAGTTAGCATCCTAACTTCATTCAGCTGTCCCAGTGCCAGGAGTGATAAAGGAAAGGAAAATAGCCAGTTGCAGATTTGAGATACTGCATGTACTCTGCTCGAGAGCAAAGTCTTAGAGCAAGAAAGAATAGTAGAAGTAAGAGTTACAAGGGGCCTTTATGTTATCTGTTAAGTTTGGTTTTTTAACCCACCTTTATTAGTTTCATAAATAATTCAAGGTTGTGAAAATAACTAATGCTCCTTCTTCCACCTATTGTCCCCACAACAACAACCCTGTGAAATTTGTTCAGCTGAGAGAAAGTGGTTGGCCCAAAGGCCCTAGTCAGCTCTCATGCCTAAGGTGGGACTAGAACCCACAGTCTCCTGGTGATTGGCCCTAAGTCACTCAATCAATTCACTAGAACACAGGGTTTCCTGGTGATTGGTCCAAAGACACTGAGCCCGTTTTCATACCTAAGAGGGAGCAGAATTCACCACCTCCCAGTTTGTGGTGCCTTAACCACTAGACCAAACTGTTGATAAACAACCCAGGCTTGTGGGTGGAGGTTGGGTGACTGGAGAAACCTATTCCAAAGCAATGCTGTTCAACCTTCCCAGAGGTCAATTTCGATGAAACTCAGGACCAAGCTAGAAATAACATTATGGGCACCGCTATTGTCAGTAGGGTTTTTTTTTTTTTTTTAAGAGAGCTTTTATACAGTCTGCTGCATTTCACTTGTTAAGTTTTGCTCCCGAGCTTGAGGTTTGCATTCTGCTTCTTTTAGTCCTAATGCTAGCTCCCACGGAGTTGTTTATCTGAGTGTAATGTCTTGTTACTGCTGCTTTTAGTTTCTTTATAAACCACTTTGAAATGTTATTTTTTAATTCTGGAAAATGGATTGTAAAGTAATTATATAAAAGCAATGGTTGCCTTCCCATTTCATCCTTGAGTTTTATTTCCTAAAATACAGCCATAGGGCAGAGAAATAAGGAGTTTTTTTTTTTTTAAAAAAGTACCAAGATAGTGGTTAAGGAAACACGAGCAGAGTCTTGTTTCTTGTGTGCATCTAAGTGTCATGCATACAACATATATGTCAAAGGGGCAGAGTTTTATATGTGTATATAGTTGCCATTGTGATTTTGTTACCCTCCTTGAAGACCCTGCACAGAATTCTATTCCTTCTTTCTCCACCGCATGCCTAGCCTTGTCTTCCCTGTCCCTATCTATCTATTCAAGAAAGTAACTGCCATTAAAAAAAAAAGGTTGCTGGATATATTTAAGTCCTTGAATAATTCCAACTATATTGCAAGGAGTGTCAAAATTCGGAAATGTTCCCATCTAACCTACAAGGCTGGAACTCCAAAAACAAAATTAATGGACAAAAAAAACTTCATGGCTGTATGGGGATTTACACTTGAGGTTTCTTTATGTTTCAAACCAGAAGGCTCACCACTGTACCATACTGCCACTTACATGCTGAACACTTCTCCAAATGAGTGAAACTGGCCAATTTTGCATTCTAAATCTCAGTGTTCACTCTCAAAATCCAGTTTGTATATTCTCCCCACACTTTTTTTTTCCTGATGAGGATCATGAAAAGTATTCATGGTCTGGAGATGGCAAAGAGTAACAAGATCATCATTTCCAAAGTGAGACCCTCCAGATTGTTCTTCTCTGGAGTTTGCTATTCCCTAGGACAGGGGTCTTCAAACTTGACAGCTATAAGACTTGTGGACTTCAACTCCCAGAAATCATCCTCCAGTCATGTTAGCTCAGGAATTATGGGAAAGTCTTAAACTTTCCATTGAAGACCATTTCCCTAGGATGTCCCACAAGCCTCTCCTAGATATTTGATAGAAAATAAGCATTCACTGCTTGAATGTTCCTTGGATTGTAAGGAGATCAGTTCAGTTAATCCCTAATGCAATTAGCCCTGACTGTTCTTTGGAAGGACAGATGCTGAAGCTGAAGCTCAAATACTTTGGTCACCTAATGAGAAGAAGGAACTCCTTGGAAAAGACCCTGGTGGTTAGGAAAGATTGAAGGCAAAAAGGAGAAGGGGCCAGCAGAGGATGAAATGGTTAGATAGTGTCATCAACGCAATGGGCATGGATTTGAGCAAACTTCAGGTGACAGTGGAGGACGCAGGACTTTGGCATGCTGTGGTCCATTGGGTTGCAGAGTCGGGCACAACTTAGTGATTGAACAGCAACACGGATTCACACCATACTCCTCCTCCAGCACATGACTTCATTAGTTTCAATGAATATTTGACTCAGAACCACAGTCAGAACTGAAAGACAGAAAAGAGAGAACCAAAGAAGTTATTTAGGCTGGTTGCAGTGAGAAGACATGCTTCTAGATGAGCTGTGTTTGGATTTTGGGGTGGGCATAATTTGGCTTTTGAAGCTGCCTTGGTCTCTGTGAAGTTTGTTTATCCTCAGCTTTCATCTCCCCTCCTTTATTTGAGAAGACAGCACACAGCAAAAACAAACAGTAATTACTTTCAGGTATCATTAAGGGCCTGCTTTGAATCCACAAACACAAAATAGTCTCTTTCTCTGCTCCAGTCAAAGCTGAGAACTCCGTCCTCAAATAGTTTGTTTTAACGGGGTGACAAGAGTAGGCTGAAGATTTCCCCCCACTTCCTCTGGCAAACAGTTGCATTAAAAAAAAAAGGGGGGGGGGTTTAAGAAGGAATAGCAAAGGGCTGCTATTTGAAGTTTATTCTCTTGTCTGACTTCTGCTGCTTTCAAAGCAAACTCCCCCTCTTGTGTTGCTTAACACTTTGTGCTGAGAGTGTGCTAAGAGGCAGATAATGGAGTATCTTCCAGACAAATAGATCCTAATTCTTCAACTTTAAGCCCTGGGAGGATCTCTTCTCCCAGGTGTTAGCAGTTCAAAGGATAGGTTTAGGTGAGTTTATGTTGACTAAACAAGAGTCATTTGCATAGATACAATGGAGGGGATGGGTTGTAGATGATTGGATGTCTGACAGGAAGCAGAGGGGTTACATCAAAGGATGCTAAAAGCTACCTTGTAAATTCATTAAGTGAAAAGAGGCCCCTGGTTCAGTTATCCAGGGAGAAATCGCCTGAGAAAAGGTTTTCTCAATGCTGTTCTAACCATTAACAGAATTAACACATTTACAGAGTTGGAAGGTACCTTGGAGGTCTTCTAGTACAACCCCCTATTCAAGCAAGAGACCCTGTGGCCTATACCATTTCAGACAAATGTCTGTCCAATCTCTTCTGAAAAATCTCTAGTGTTGGCACATTCACAATTTGGTGGGTGTTCCAAGGAGGTTAATATAGTCATAAATGGTACCCACAAGGACCATGCCAATACAGGTAGAATATAGGACCTGGAGTCCTAAGACAGAGCTCTTGATCCATAGGCATAATATTCTATATCAAGGACTGTAGATCTGGGAAATTTAGTAGGATGTCTTCAAGTAAGCCATCCTACTAAATTTCCCAGATCTACAATCCTCAATATGGAATATTATGTTTATGGATCAAGATCTCTCTTTCTCTCTTAGGACCCTAGGATCCATGTTCTACCTGCTTTGTCATGGTCCTTGTAGGTACCATTTTGTGAATAGACTAACCTCCTTGGAGTACCCACCCAGTTGTGGGTGCTCCAACACTGGAGATTTTTAAGAAGAGATTAGACAACCATATGTCTGCAATGGTATCAGGCAGAGGTCTCCAAACTTGGCAACTTTAAGTCTTGTGGACTTCAATTCCCAGCATAGTTGGCTGGAAAATTCTGGGAGCTGAAGTCCACAAGTCTTAAAGTTGCTAAGTTTGGGGACCTCTGTTATGGAGTCTCATGCTTCAGAAGGGGGCTGGACTAGAAGACTTGCAAGGTCCCTTCCAGCTATGTTCTTTTGTGATTCCTGTAAAAGCCATTTTCTGAATAAACTCACCAGCTATTTTCCAAATGTACTATCTGACCAAAAGAGGTCCTTCTCCTAGCTTGCTTTGGATCTCCTTTCTCCTAATTTAAGTAATTAATCATAAAGTATACATAAAATATACAATATACACATTTCCTTTCAGTGATTTCTGCTTTTCCCAAAGTTTCCTTCCCAGTTACACCTACTAAATTCTGTAATGACTGTTATCTCAGTTCCTATAATCAGAAAAATATTACTAGAAATGTTTCAGCACAGGTGAACCAGCATTACCAGCATTATCAGCTTTTTATTTTTTTTAAGATTGAACATAGTTTAATTTAACTGACATAGTAGATGATTAAGTATTAAATATTGTTTTCTTGCCCAAACTTGTTAACAAAACACCAAAAAATGCATATTCAGAGTTATGTATTTTATGCCATGGTTACTTGAAATTTCTTTTTCTCTCTTTTCATTTAACATTTTTATAGCCAAGCTGCGCAAGCAAGATTCAGTATACGAAATGCTATCAATGTTTACTCCCGCAGAGACCTCAAGTCTACTCTCCAATTCACCTGAAATCTTGTTAGATTAAATCTTGACAGACTTCAGCAACTCTTCTGAGTTGTTGTAAAATCCATCAAAACATCAAAAGCTTACAAAGATTGGAGCTCTTACATGACTCTGCTTTTTGGAAAAACTATGGTTTTATCTTAACCTATCTTGCAAAGATTTGTGGGTCCCATTTCTTCATTTGTTATATGATTAACTTTATAGCTCACTGGTCTGTTTACCTAAGAATTTGGGAATGACTACCAGGCCCTTGATTTCACTGTTGCCATGTTGCCAAACCCTGTAAGATCTTGCAGGAACTCAAGAATTAAGTCACTAAAAAAAACCCTCACCCAGCCAGTGTAGCCTTCTTTTAGGAAAGATGATGGAGATCCTTGGCTCAAATCTTAACATTTTTCTATGCAGAAGATCCAGATTTGATTCCTAGTATTTCCACCAAAGTGATACTATGGTAGATTAATGAGATGGAGAAGCAGGTTCATTTGATACTTGGGGAAATGCTGCTAGATTAGAGTCAAGATTTAAATTCTACTTCCTAATTCCTTTTAGAAAATGTCTCAAAACAACAGTCAGCAGAACATGTCACCTAAACCTGTGAAGAGGACAAATAAAATTGAATTCCATCTATCTTATCAGGTGGAATATTTCTACCTAAATCTGGTACTTGCTGTGTTTGAACATCCAAAGATACAGTATATTCCCCTCTCTCTCCTTAAATATTCTGAAAATAACCCATTCCTTAGAACTCTTTCCCTGTCTACCTCTGCTTTTCTGGACAAGGATTTAAGAGAGGGAAACAAATATTTCCATCCTCTTTTCTCTGCATTTCTTCTGATGAAGAACATGGAAAGAGGACAATAGGACATTGCTCCAGCTGCAACATCCTTTGCACTCTTTCACGTAAGAGTCATTCCATTATATAGAACAGAAGGGGGAAAGTAGAATGGAGAAAGTAGAAACTGAAGGGTGAGTCTACCTGACATGTTACTTGGAAGTTATTTGGACTAATTCCCTCCAAGTAGATAGACATAGACATGATTGTCACTTGAATCCACATCTAAGTGCTTGTGCCTTCCTATTGGAATCATCTATTTTCAAAAGCAGCTAATGGGACAAAATTATAGCATCTCTTCTTCATTTATATCCTGAATCCAAGGATTTTCAGGTTTTATTGTCTCCAGTTCAGGCTGTTTTATCAATGACCGCCAAGCAATTGCTCTTCTTTAAAGGGATACTTTCTCGACAAGAGTTTATTCTGAAGGTCACCATTAGCTTATTGCATGCATACTTTTGGGAAATGATCCAGAATTCAGGGCAAAAGAACATTCAAGCATGTTATCACTAGTAAATTATGACTTGCCTGGAACAGTCTATGAATTAGCATTTCTCCCATGAATCACATTAATGGCCATGAGATTAAACTTGACTACAATGAAAGCTAGGAAACCCAATTGTTAATCATGATAGAGATCTTCCTTTAACATCCAGCTTCCTTGAGTCTTCATTACACAATTTACTCTCCATTTATGGACAATAGGTCAGATTGTCTAAGTCTCACTGTCATAGATGAACCCTGCATTGTGCAAGCTACGTCTGTGGAACTAACAGGAAGATGTGTGGGAGATGGACTGTATTTGCCAATTCATGTTTCATTAAGCAGCCTCTTTTGTGCAGTGATAAGAATAAATGTGTGGATCTGACTTCAGAACTCCAGGAGATCCTATATCATTCCAGACAAGGAATTGTCCAGTCTCTTATTAAAGGCCTTTAGGGATGGAGTTTCTACAACTGAAGGCAAGGCATTCCATTAGTAATTGTTCTCCCTGTTAGGATATTTCTTCTTAGTTCTAGGTAGCTTCTCTCCTTGACCAGTTTCCAATAATTGTTTCTTGCCTTGTCTTCTGATGTTTTGGAAAATAGATTGACCCCTATCTTTTTTGTGACAGCCCCTCAAATATTGAAACATTGCTCAATTCCTGTAACCATTCTTCATATTTCATTTTCACCTCCAGCCTCCTAGTCACCTTTGTTGCTCTTTTCTACACTCTTTCTAGAGTCTCAACATCTTTTTTATAATATGATGGCCAAAACTGGATGCAGTATTCCAAGTGTGGTCTTTCTTTATGTACACTGAGAGCATATGCACCAAGACAAATTCCTTGTGTATCCAATCACACTTGGCCAATAAATAATTCTATTCTATTCTATTCTATTCTATTCTATTCTATTCTATTCTATGGCTTTATAAAGCAGCACTAACACTTCACATGATTTTGATTCTATCCCTCTGTTAATGCAATTGGTGCTTTCTATGACAAACTTCAGCAGCTGGAATGAAGATAATAACCTAATGAAGGAAGTTCTTGCTTTCTTAATAGAATGTACAAAAGTGGCTTTGCAAAACAAAATATCTACTGCCTTTATAGCTGTGAAGATATAAAGCAGGAACTTGTCCCAAAGGTGGATTTAAAAAAAAAAAAAGGCAACTGGGCTTTCCTGGGTACTTTTTTCTTTAAAAACATTTTGCTTCTCATCCAAGAAGCTTCTTCAGTTCCTGAAGTGAATGGAACTTGATGAGAAGTTAAATGTTTTCAAAACAAAACAAAACCAAACCAAGAAAGCTCGGTTGCCTTTTGTGAAAGCGCCTTTTGGGACAACCATGACCTGGGTGACTGGGAATCTCCACTGGCAAAGCAGACATCTCTGCATAAAAATCCCATATTTGTATTTTGAAAAGGGAATTTCTGTAAACAGTAATTACACATGGGTTGTATTTTCCTATGTCTGGAGTAGATGTTCCCATGATTCTTTCAGTTTTACTCTAATTCCACGATGGTGACCCTATGGCACGTGTGCCACAAGTGGCATACAGAGCCATTTGTCCTGGCATGTGAGCCACAGGCAAACTTACCTCACTGGGCATGTGCATGCCTCACAGTTAATTTTTGGCCTGTTTGAAGCCATTTTCAGCCTCCCAGAAGCTTGAGGAAGTCCTCTGCAGGCTTTGCAGGCTGAAAAATAGGCCCATTTTGTCACTTCTGGTATTTCTGTAAATACCGGAAGTGACGAAATGGGCACATTTTTTCGGCTTGCAAAGTCTGCAGAGGCCTTCCTCACTCCTCTGGCAGGCCGAAAATGGCCTCAAACGGGCTGAAAAATCAGCTGTGAGGCACAGTGAAGGTAAGGGGGGATTGCATGCACATGTGCAGGGGACGTGGGGGGGGGCTCACGCATTGTTTTCTGGGTTTGGCATGTGAGCACATGAGCGTGAGCGCACGCACAATTTTTGGCACAGGAGCCCCAAAAGGTTAGCCACTACTGCTCTAATTCTTTGATTCTGTCAAAGAATTATAAAATAAATTATAAAATTATACAATAATAAGCAGGAGACTATTTCAGAACAATTGCTTGTAGAAAAACACAGAGGAGTGGGTTTCTATATCCTGAAGGGTGTGAGAGTGATATGTGTACCTAATTTAAATTTCCCTCAGGCAATAGAACCTTTCTATTCTTGGCTACTATCTTAAAATAATCAGGGGCTCTGTTCTCCTTACTTCCTGCCTTCCTCAATTTGTCTGAGAAACAGAATACAATTTGCACTAGATTCTGCACTCAAGAAACAGATTATAACTTTAAAAAAGTTGGGGGGGGGGGAAATCTATATATATAAAAGTGAAATACCATTCATGCATCATCACAACATCTCCAGAACCGTAAAACCTACAAACTTGAAATTTGGCACATATGTTCCTCTTGGCTTCTAGGTGTTCACTAAGAAAGGATTTTTCGAAATGACCATCTGAGCATTAGTTTTTCTTATATTATTATTAACACGCTCTGATGCTAAGAAGTTCTACTCCCCCTCCCCATCTGAAAAGAAATCTGTTCCAAATGCAAAACACAAACAGAGGAGATGAGTTTCAGTTTTACTTTCACAGCACCAAGCAGCTTTAGTATGGTACAGTTGAGCTAAGCCACACCCAGGCTCCTTGCTGTCTCCTTCTTGCTCACACAGCAAATACTCTTTTATTTTCCAAACAGCCCTCTAGCCATATGACTACGGATGGATGCCTGGTAAGCAGAGACAGAATTTTGTTTTCCTTATTTTCCTCTCCAAAAACTAAGCCCAACCACATAGTTTAGTAGCGAAGCATGGGTATCGAGCTAATAAGATTTATTACCTTTTAAGCAGGAAAGAAACACCAACCTATACTCTTTCTCTCTCTTTTTTTGAAAAATAACATTTTCAATTAAAATATTATGCTAAAAGGTGAAAGTTATAATTTCCCATGACCACAGGCCACAGAGGCACCCACATTAAATGTTTCAGATTGAATGTTTTAAGGACTGGAATTGCTGATCACCATTTTGCTAAGTCATTTAAGAAATACAACCCCCAATTTTGGATGTGGTGTTATTGTCTTGCAACTCAATCTGCAACCAAGCTAAACTGAAATATTTCAATTCCATTTTTGCTGAAATCAACAGAGCTATAAAACCTTCCAACACACACTCCTTACTTGAAATGGGTTATGGGTCATGCTGCTACCATTAAAGCAAATTTGCTATTTTTGGAAGCTACTTCAGATGTGGCCTACTCGTTGCTTTTATTCCATTAATTTCTCAGACATGTGCGAATGGAAATCAGGGATTTGGTTCATACACCAGTCATTTGAGGTCATAAAATTGTTCATCGAATATAGAACTATTCTCTAAATATTCCAACCTCGAACACAAAGAGAATTTTGAGATTCCATTTTATTCCTTCCTATGTAGGGCTTGTTTAAAGTGATTAGCTGTGGGAAAAATTATACATTTCTGCATAATAATTCATTTTCTACAAACGGTACCAATTACTGTAATAAGATAATCTTTTATGCACAGATCCATTTTTAGAATTTGTGGTTCTGAATAGGGCTGCCATAGTTTCAGGACTAGATTAATTCCTTTGCTAAGTTTGCCACATTATTTTGGTTTTTCTTCAGTCATCTGATCATTTGCTAGAATGTCTTCCTCTTCTGCTCCCAATCCAACAGTATGGATACATTCTTTAATTCTAGACTGTTGGAAAATTAAAATTCTACCACCAAAGGGGGTAGTTTTGCAGACTGGCAATGCATGCAGCTAGAATAATTGGGAAATTTTGATAATCATTATTAATTAACTGTGAGAGTTAACTGTGAAAGTGATCTTGGAGTCCTAGGGGGACAATCAATTAAATATGAGCCTGCAATGTGTGGTGGCAGCCAAAAAAACCAATGCAATCCTAAATTGCATTAACGGAGAGATTGAATTAAGATCACGTGAGGTACCAACACCACTCTATAAAGCCTCAGTAAGACCACACCTAGAATACTGCATCTGGTTTTGGTCACCACACTATAAAAAGAGGTTGAGACTTTGGAAAAAAATGCAGAGAAGAGCAACAAAGATAATGAGGAGGCTGGAGGCTAAAACATATGATGAATGGTTGCAGGAACTCGGCATGACTAGTCTTGTAAAGAGAAGCACCAGGGGAGACATGATAGCAGTCTTCCAATACTTCAGGGGCTGCCACAGAGAGGAAGAGGTCAACCTATTTTCCAAAGCACCTGTAGGCCAGAAAAGGAACAATGGATGGAAACTGATCAAGGAGAGATTCAACCTAGAAAACATTTCTGACAGTAAGAACAATCAACCAGTGGAACAGCTTGCCTCCAGAAATTGTGGGTGCTTCATCACTGGTGGTTTTTCAGAAGAGACTGGCAGTCACTTATCAGAAATGGTATATGGCGGTGTTGGCGAACCTTTTCAGCAGCGAGTGCCGAAATGGAAGCACGTGCATAGGGGTGAACACTAGAAACCGGAAGAGCAGCTCCCCAGTATGCGCAGGGGGAGCTCCGGAAACTGGAAGTACGCATAAGTGTGCTGAGCTCCTGGTTTCCAGTGTGTGCATACACGCCGGCCACCTGGTCTTCCAGTATCTGATGCTCATGCACATGGGAAAATCAGTTGGCCCATGCACATGCATGTGATGGAACCTGGAAGAGCAACGGGCAACAGCTGGCATGCCTGGAGAGATGGGTCTGCGTGCCACTTCCAGCATGAGTGCCATAGGTTCCCCATCACGGGTATAGGGTCTCCTGGCTGAGTAGGGAGTTGGGCTAGATGACCCACAAGGTCCCTTCCAACTCTGTTATTTTGTATTCTGTTAAAAAAAAATAAAAAATCAGAGGCTCTAGTAGGACCACCCTCCCAGGTAGGCCTTGGAATCAAAGAGGACATTGTGAGGAGATTAAGGCTCCCCCAGAGTGACATCTCAACTTTCCTTCAGTTTGTTTTGAACTTTGGAAAACTCTCAGGCTGAAGTCTTGTTCAAAGCAGTGTCCTTCAGGTGAACAAATATGGGAGGAAGGTCAAATTACCAGCTCATCTTGTCACTGTCTTCCTTTTCTCCCATGAGCTGTGTAGTTCAGGTTTCAGCATTTCCCCCACCTTTCTCCTTGAAACCCAACAACAAAGGCAAAACATGCTACTGGGCTGGGAAAATGCCAATAACCAGTGACCTCTTGGGAAAGGGAACAGCTCCCCTCCCCTTTAAAAACCAGGAAAAGTTTTTGCAACATTACACATGTGAGGCTTTGATCTGGCACCTCCTGAAACCTTTCCATAGAGAGAGGTGGGGCTGGGGAGTTGTAACTGATTAAAGTTTCAGTGCTTTTAATCTGTGGTGCAATTGAGTAACTTTCTGATGCCTGGCTGAATATGCCTGCTCATCTCCCTCGATTGGGTAGAAATAAATCTTAGGGGCTACGAACTCCACATTATATTTTATGGAGACTGACAATTACAAAATGGGCAAGATCACAATGTACACCTAATAATTGTGGAGGACTGGCTAATCAGAGGGACAGTGTTTGTTTTGAATAAGAGATTTCTTGGCATTTAAATTGTATTATGCTGTTTTAGAGCTCACACTACATTTTAAGATCTTTAAGACTCTTAAACTAATTGGAGGTTTGTTTTGTAACTTGGTAACCACCACCTCCTCCTCCTCCTCCTCCTCCTCCTCCTCCTCCTC
>BHFT01016867.1:0-15623 GCA_004320025.1 Laticauda laticaudata
AATTTTGCCTAAGCACATATCAGGCTGTTCGGTCTGCGTGCCCATATTAATTAATTACACTATCACTAATCAATTAATTACCACTAATTCTTAATCACACTGTTCAATTAAATTCACTAAATCACTAATTTTACTAATCAATTAAACATTTGCACTAACACTCATCACACTAATCAATTAAAACAATAAATCAATTAAACCATTAATAAATTATTTTATAGAAATTGATATTGATTATCTAATCATTGATATAGGTAATGAGGTAGAAAAGTTGTAAGTTTTGAGGTAATGAATTAATCAGTGTTTTATTAAAGTAATGAGGTAGTATTGCCAGTCTGCAAGGAAAGGGTTAATTGTTTTACTAGTAGCTGTTATTTACAGGGTGGGAGGAATTTATTGCTTGATGGCTGATGCTATTACGCTGTAAACAATAGGCTGTAACAGGATGTTCAAAAGCAAGCTGGATTATTGAGAGAGCAAAACTTTGAATTGTGCTTGAAAAAAAAACTATTAGAAGTGAAGCATCTGTAAACTAGATGTTATGTTTCTAAACTGACTTACAGTCATCAACATACAGACTACTGCATTTTTCAGCAAGTTGTCTTCAAAGTAGTTTCAGATAGAAGACAGCATAGTAATCCAACCTGGAAATAATTTTGAGAATGAGTAATTGTTCCCAGAGCCTGTCATTCCAAATAATGCTACAACTAGAGCATCCATTGGACAAGGGCACCTATATCTGGTATTCTAGATGAAGCTATGAATTTGGAAGCACTTGTACCTCAAGTTGTGCACCTTCATTTTCAGGAGAAATGTTTTCCCCAAGTAAGAGAGCTGCTCAACCACCACACAATAGCTGTACAAATAGCTAATCAGATTTGATAAGATTCAACCTGTTTTGTTCCATCTAGATTCCAGACACTGAAGCAAAGATCTCTAGAGAATCTCTAGCTCATATTGGACATGTGCAAAAAGACAACATCAGCATACTTGAAAATACTCCATCCTCTACCAAAAGATAATGTCTTCAAACAACTTTATTTAAATGTTAAATAGCATCAGAGACAAGACTAAGGACATCCCACTGAGAAGGGCACAGAATCAACCACTTATCTCAAATCACAATGGATTGGTTTTGTTGTACTAAGTTTAATATTCACACTTATGAGCAATAGAATTTTCCAGAAGGTAAAAATAAAATATTAAAATCTGTTATTTGCATACCCATTTCATATAGTAAAGCAAATAATTGCTAGAACTCAGGGCCACCATTCACCATACCTAAATTTGGTATGGTGAATATTGGGAAAATATTAAGAATGCTGCCTTGGAGGGCAAAGTAAAAATCTATGGGAAGAGGCATTTCTACTGAGGTTCCAAGGCATGATGGGTTTTTCAGGTCAAAAATAGCATCTTCAGTTGAGTCTGTAAACATGTAGCTAAATGGGTATAATATGATAAATAAAGAAATAATACTATAGAGTGAAAGAAATACAGTAGAGAACATCAGTGTAAGTGGTGCTACTTGACACATCAACATGTGTTCTACCCTAGAGGGAAACTTTGCCAAGCACAGACATAAATATGGTCTGAATGTCTTCAATTATAGCTAAGTTCTTCAAAAAAAATAATTTTGTCAGTATCATCAGACCTCACCAACAGCACAAATACTGTGACTTTTTCATTTTAATATTTTTTATTGTAAATTATTGTAAATACTATTTGTGGGGAGGGGTTAATTTTGGGTTTTGAGCTGCCTGGAGTTTGATACAAGATGGATGGCTACATAAACATTTTAAATACATAAATAAAATAATCATTAATTAAGAATGTTTTAGAAATGATATAATATATTGATACTCAGGTGAGACAGAACTATCTGATATGCCCATATGGAAAAATACAGAATATTATGTAAGTATGCTTACAGATGCCTCCATATCTGATCATTCAAGCAGGTAAAAGAAAATCAGAAGTAGCTCTGTTGCTTCTCAAGGGAAGATACAATGTCAGGGAGAAGAGTGAGAATTATTTCCTAGACTTATCTATGTTGAAAGATCACTTCTTGACTGCCATTAAAAGCTTTACTTGTTAGAATTGATCAACCCGGCCAAGAGACATTTAGGTCCCAAGTGTGACATTTACTCTGTGTAACCTAAGACAACTTTTTCTTTTTAATTAATAACAATGAAGGAAGTATGTGTACACACACAGCAGCTAATTGTGCTTGCATGTCAAAGTATCAGCCTTTTCTCAATCTAAAACATGGTACTTTCTACCGAGGAATGAAATATTTTGTGTGTATCTACAGTGTAAAACTAAAGTAAAAACATATGTGCATTTTAGTAGATTTTCTTATATAATATGCTAATTGTTCTGTCGTATGGATTGTTCTACTCTAACATATTCAATTTTTTGTTTAATATATATACTGCCAATGCCATACATTCTGCTTTGTGAGTGATTTTTCCCTGGCTTTTTTCTTCAAAATTAAACCATAACTCCATAAATTTAGGGAGCTCTAAAGAATCTTGTGAACTTATAACCAGTATTAACCCCTCTTCTGGTTTGGAAATCCATTTGTTTTTCTCTTCTCTCTTATTTTATGTATCTGAGGCAATATAACTAGGTAAAATGCGAGGAAGATCTAGAATGGTATGTTTTTTAGCATTTAAACAAGAAATCAAATTAATGTTCACTAATTAATTTCAAAAGTGTTGTAAATAGGATCTTTATTATCACAATGTATCTATAGGCTATCAACTCTTGCAAAATGTATGGACATAACTCTGTCATCAACAGATGGAGGTTTTCCTAGGGCTACAACTTTAAGTTTCTCTCAGACCTATCCTTCTATTAGCCACACCTCTTCAATCATTCTCTCCTAAATTCCCCCTTTCTTCAGAAGATAGCATCAGCATGTCCCAACTAATGAGTCCAATACTGAATCAAGAGAGCCGTAATCGAAATTTTGTCACACTCTAGGTAAACAATATTTACAGACAAAGAAAAATGGGGGAAAGAGGCAGGATGGACAGGATTAAACAGTCAGCAAGAAATAAAATTAATGTGAAAGTAACTGAAATAGGAAACTTGTTACTATGTGACTAGTTCTATGTTCTTGTTGTCATATATTACACATTAATGATACAAAGGCAACAATTAGCTTTAGATTCATATACATCCAGATGGATAACAGAAGCTGGCAATCATATCAAAAATATCTGTAATGTTTCTTCTCACAATATCAAGCTAGAATATAATGGAACTATGGAATCTATTGCAAAAGTCAGTCCTGGAACAAGCATGCATGACAAAGTGTCAGGACTCATAAATATACCAATGCATTAATCAAATTATACAACAAAATACCCAAGTAATTACAACTGCAGTTTTCTCTGTTTATATCAAATGTTAACTATGCAGATTCAGTGGAATATATTTAATATGCAGTAAACATGTCAAAATGCAGCAAACAAAATAACCACTGTATAACTATTACAATGGTCAATGAACTGAAGATGTATTTTATACCATCATCCTTAATTTGCCCCTTCTACATTCTCAGTTACTATGGCAATGTTAAGCAATGTAGAAAAAGCATGCAGAGCATAACTTCTGAAATTGTTTATTTATCATTACACTTGTATGCCACTCCATTTGTGGAGACTTTGAGTGGCTTATCCTATTAATGTTGGAAGACTAAAAACAAAAGGTCAGGTAACTCAATTATAACTAAGCATTTTGATGTGACACTATCCAGGGTAGTGTAAACTTACTATGTAAGTCATGTTTTCACAACTTTGAAAAATATAGTAAGAAAAGGTGGTAGCTAGGACTAAGCTGTTCCAAAGAAGGGGGATTATTATTCAAAATGTTCAAGTCCAGTGACCCTAAAGACAAGATATTTTTGGAGGTAGGAAGTTAGGAACCCCAGCAAACTTTTGCTTCCAGCACTTACTGAATGGATAAGATTAATTCAGAGAAGGTGGTTAGACAACCAGCACCTAGAATCACTCAGAAAGCTAACAAGCTGCCAATGCAACTCTGATAATAGTGCTGACATGTGAGCACCCATAACTCACCAGATTATTGCATGCTGCACAATTCTTATCAGTAAGCTTATTTACAATGAGCCTATAAGTAGATCCAAATGCTGGTGTGTGTGTGTGTTGCTTCAAGGATATATATTGACTACAAAATGCTTAAGATGCTTTTGATCTATTTATAATTGAAGAAGTCATTTGAAAAATCTGTTTCACTTATTTATTTATTGTTTGTTTTATTTATTTATTTGATTTGTCAATCATTTACAAGATAGTAAATATAAGTATAAACATGAGTAAAAATACAGGAAATAGTACAAATAAATGGGGACAATAGGACAGGGACAGTCGGCATGATGATACACTTATGCATGCACCTTACAGACCTCTTAGGAATGGGGTGAGGTCAATAGTGTTTAGTTTGAGGTTAAAGGAGTGGGGGTTCGAGGATGTAACAACAGAGTCAGGTAGTGCATTCCAGGCATTGACCACTCTGTTGCTGAAGTCGTACTTTCTGCAATCCAGCAGTTTACATTGAGTTTGTATCTGTTGTGTGCTCTCGTATTTTTGTGGCTGAAGCTGAAGTAATCATTGACTGGTAGGACATTGTAATATTCATAGTTCTCAATCTATTTCTTTCTTTCTTCCTTCCTTTCTTTCATTCATTCTTTCTTTCATTTAAAACATTTATATCGCCACCCATCTTATAACCAATTCTGGGGGGTCGGCTCGCAAACAAAAAACAAGATCAGCACCATAATAAAACTCAGCACATTAAAAACATTAAAAGTAAAACACCTTAACTACACAGGATGGGAATCTTAACCAATAAAGATTGACAGGTTGGGAAATTCTGCAAACAGTAATCTGAAACATCTGGAAAGCAATATATTCAGAAAGATGGTTTAAGTTACCAATACTGTTCATTTTAAAATTACTAAAATACTGTTGATATGGTAGATGTTTTGTTCATTGTGCACATGATTTCCAAAATGAGTGTGCTTCAAATAATTGCTCCAAGGCAGAATCATATTATTAAATATTTTTAATTTACCTGAGAAAAGAAGAATTATTAACCTAATTGTATTTAATCTATGGTGTTCCCAATCTTGCTGCTCTTTGTTAAAGTCTTATTTATTTTTTTAAAAAAGGTGAACAGCTCTTCTTGGATTCTTCCCAGGAGAATGATTTGATATAAGGAATGTCATAATTGAGCATTTACCACATATCACAGCATACTGTAGCTTTTTATTTGAACATGTTCAAAAATAATTCAAGTTGTATTTGGAAAGATAAAGGTTCCACGATCATAAGTGGGCTTTTGAAATGTTGGTTTCTACTAGTGAATTACAATGCAATTTTCTAGTCAACTAATTTCACTCAAAAAGATAATGACTTGAGCAAAAAGCTAATCAACTGCCAATCAGGATTCCTTGAAGCATAGAATGTAAAATATTGAAGCTATTTTTACAAGCCATAAAAAACACTTATGTTCCATATGTCATAAAATCTGTGATGGAAATCTAAAGTTGATGAAGCATTCTATTTCTCCAGTGAATCCCCTAAACAAACAGCTTTCAGGTTTAACCAAATCTGTCATTAATATTCAGGACCATTTACAGAGCATCAATACCATGCAATTAACTGTGTAAATGTCAGTATCAGAACTAAACAGATTAATCATCCATCTTGTTTTTCGTACTTGTCAATTCTGCTAATTTCCCAGGGGAGGGGAGGTGATTGGTTGGGAGCAAAGGTTAGGGTTAAAAAACTTCACTGTGAAGTACATTTTTTTTAATCATACCATAAAACACTTAGCAAATGATTCTAAAGGTATAAAGTTAATTAGCACTCATTACTGCGATACATTGGTTAATTTTCACATTTTTGATAGACTGGGTATAATCTCAAATTAAGCCTATTTAAAATGTAAACTTTAATAGTCCTTTACTGTAGATTGGTTAAATCATAATAGTTATAAGTCAAACTAGTATTTGTCTTAATGCCGTGTCAGACAGGGAAAAGTGCTAAACAAATTCAATAACACCAAATTGCCATGTGATTCAATGCAATGGGCAACTTCAATAAATCAAAACATGTAACATATATTAATTTCTGTTGGGTTCACTCAAAACTGTGCAAGTCTCTTTAATTAAATGAAGGCTATTCAATTACAATTCCAGTAATTGGGAACCTGACATGTTTCTGTTGTTGGAGGAACATATTCACACAGCTTCAACTATCATGGCCAATGATGAGAGAAGCTGGGAGATGTAGTTCCTCAAGCTCTGGATGCAGTTGATGTTTTAAATCTGACAAATATAGCTTAGTTGATTTTACTATTAGAAGACCTTGATATGGAATCAATGTCCCTATCTTAAACCATTCTTAAACCAGCTACCAGGTGTCTTAAACCTGCTACCATGGAGTAGCAAAGTCATCTGAATCAATCTTGATTCAATCTTGAAACTTAGTGTCAACTTTTAGAGACTATATAGGAAGAAAAAAAATCCATGATGTTCTTGTCAGCTTTGGAAACCTTTTTCAATGTCTCAGAGTTACTGACTGGAATGGAGGTTTGCTGGAACACTGACATTTCTATCTCTCAAGTGTTCTTCCACATTTCCCCATGGTGCACTCCTTGTCACTGTAACTGAGTCCATCCACCTTGTGCTCATCATTCTGTCCTCTTTCCTTGCATTGGAGCCTTTTCAAGAGAATGGATTTTCAGAATAATTAAAAATAAAAAGTCCGATCTAAGTATAGTGGATAAAATCATACATTGTAATGTCCTACTTGTCAATGAATACTTCAGCTTCAACCATAACAATACAAGAGCAAACAATAGATATAAACTCAAGGTTAATCGCACCAAACTTGATTGCAGAAAATACGACTTCAGCAACAGAGTGTTCAATGTCTGGAATGCTCTACCTGACTCTGTGGTTTTTTTCCCCAAACCCCAAAAACTTTAACCTTAGACTNCATGCATAAGTGCACCAACGTGCCTACCATCCCTGTCTTATTGTTTCTTTTATTTTTCTTATATGTATCCATGTATTCATAACTATGTTTTACTTATAACTATTATCTTGTAAGCAACTGACAAGCCAAATAAATAAATAAAGATGAAATGAGTAGGTGTCTTGGCTTTTAGAAGTAATAAAAAAAGAAAAGAAGAACAAAAACTGTAAGGTGAGATTTTTTTGAAATTTTTTTTTTCATTCAGGCAATGCCCCTTGTATTAGACAACACTGGGAGACCTATAACATAACCATCACGTTCCTTTGGTTGAATAGTTGCCATCAATTGCATCATTAGTTGCCATAATTTGCAGTGTCTTCCAGGACATGCCTGGCCACAATTCATGAAATATTTCTCCTCTCCTTTTTTTTTTATTGTGGGGACTTTGGGGGAGTTCTCTCCTACAATATACTGCATATATTATGAAATTTACATTTGATTCCAAAATTCCACAATTGTCATTTTTTTAATTTTAATTTTTAGTTGAATGACAGTAGTCTCAATCAATTCACCAATTTTAAAATCCCTTTGTATTGACGTGAAGCTATATTTCAAAATAAAAATGTTATGTTTGTTGATCTATAAACTGAGATATATTTCTATTGCCATTTAGTATTAAGAAATACAGAAGTTTCTTAGCACTTAAAATTTAAACATTATAATGTTAATTAACAATAATTAGTTGATTAACAATAATTAATTAGAAAATAACTACAGATTCCTCACATCCTTGACATAATCTGTTTCACGCCTTTCCTTGGGATGCCACTCTAGGGTTAGGCTATAGTCCACTACAGTATCTAGTTATTTTGGCCTGTAATGCCCTATAGTTTTTTCCCTCATGCCATCATTCTGTTGAACACCTAATTCTCACAGTACTGACTCATGTCTAAATATATTTACCCAGGTTGTATGGTTGTAGTTATTATTATCCTTCTCATATTCTTACTACTCCTTTTTATTGGTGTCATTATTATGATTATTATTGCCTTGTTGCTTTGCATGTGCACTGGGAGCTTCTGCAGAAGAGACGAATTCCTTGTGCATCTAATCACACTTGACCAAACAAAGTATTCTATTTTAACTAAGCCTCCTCACTATTTTGAGTAGAAAAGGTTTTCTGTTTATTAAAATATGTCATCTTTACTCAACTCTAGATTTTTCCAAATGTGTATTAACTAACCAGTTTTTACTTTCAGAACTATTCTATCAATAGCAGTACCTGCCAGATGTCTTATATTTTAATCTCATAATCTCTCTTAATTGAGATCCATAACCAACATGACCCAGGAATTAATTCTTGCAAAAATTATTGTGTTTGGACAATTATGCATTTGGAATCTGACCAATCAGAGGTAAGAGGGAAGTGGGTAATAACAGTGACTATCCCAAACCTGCTTTTTGAAGTATTTTTGTGAAATTACCTATTTCCAAACAGAGATGAGCACCAAAAACAACTGTTTAAAAGTGGGTTTGTTTAAAAACATACAGCACCAAGCAGCAAAATAAATTGTAGGCTTCGAGAAGAAAAATTAATTACATTTCAAGAGGAAACTTAAACAAAGGAAAAAATGGAAAAAAATCATACATAATAGAGATTGAACCTTAGGGAAAATGTGTTATGCAAAGAGTTTTGAGCATATCCAAAATGAAGTCAAAAGTCTAACACTGTCTGATTATGTTCCAAATCTCAACATCTGGGTGCATTGTATTTTCCTCCTTATAAATCTAGAAGTTTTACAGTCCTTAAAATGAATTTAAACTATAAAACTATCTGATTGATTGGGTTCTAAATCTAGATTTATGAGTGCATTGCAGAGGGGAACCTTCAGGGCCTTCTACGCCTTCAGAGAAGGCCTTAAAAAAATCTGGACCAAAAAATATAAGTATTAAATTACTATATATAATCTATCTAATTTAATTTAACACAATACATTTAATGCATTTTCTCTAATCTATGTTCTAAAGTTAAGTTTACTGTCAAGTTCACATCAGCAATGAAAGGTTACTGTCCTGAAACATATTATCCAATCAGAATCGTCCGTCTCTATCAAAGCCCGGTTAGCTGGCTCATTAATTGGTTAGGACTTCATGAATCCAGGGGAAGGCCAAGCTATGTGTTTTGGTTTGGAGAGTGATGGGAAAACTGACCAATCACGGTTTGATTTTAAGTGGGCGGGACAAAAACAAAAGATCATAGGCCTTCGTGAAGTCCGACCAGCAGCTGCACAGTGAAATCCTGGACAACATTCTCACTCAGCTGAGGAACCGGTTCAAGGATCATAAAAAACGGATGTTCCTTGCCCTTCTGGACCCCAAGAAGTTTGCCTCATACAGAGAAAACTTCCCCAGATCTGCGTTTCAGAGTGAGGGCTGAGGTGAAGGCCCAGCTGTAGTGCTCACGGTTCGCCACTGGTGCATTGTAATTTTCTTCTTAAAATCCTGGAAGAATCACAGTCCTCAATCTGAAGTCTCTTTTCTCTCTTTTCTCCCATGCTGACACATTATTCTTTCCTTGGGAAATCTCTCACAAACTTCTTCCTGACTATTTAACAATTGGGGGGGGGGGGGGNGGGGGGGGGGGGGGAGTGATCAGGGATTTAGCCAGGTATGGATTTTTAACTGATTGGGTGTGATTTATGAGAATCAATTGTTTATTCATTTTTTTTTCTTTCTAAGAACTGAGGCAGATACTTGTTTTTGTTTAGGAAGAAAGTTTGAGTAAATTATGTAATAATTGACCACCTCATTCAAATTAGGACTCATGTATATGTATTTATATCTATCTGTTAAGGACTTTTATGGCAGAAAAAAAACAACTTCAGAAAATAACTTCTTGTACCTCAAAGTAACCTTTCCCCATATTCAAACATGCTGGGTCCAGCCTTCCCTTGGGGGAAGAGCCGGTTCTTCAAGGTCTTATGAAAGACTAGAAAGGTAATAATCATCTCAGGGAGGTGATTATTTCCCAAGGCAAGGGGAATATTAGTAAAAGAAAGATATATTACAAGTCTGGATCATAGGTATTGTATGTTGTTTAGCTTATAATTCACCTGTACGTGGAAAAAGACATCTAATATTGATGCATGCAACACTGGGGAAAAAGGGATTTTTAATATAACTGTATAGTGCTTTGGACTTGTTTTTCAAGACGACTTTTGGAAAGCTCAGAACAGTGGTGGGATTCAAAAAAAAATTGTACCGGTTCTATAGGTGTGGCTTGGTGGGCATGGAATGGCTTGGTGGGTGTGGCAGGGGAAAGATTGACATTTTAGAGGTAAGGGAGGGGTAAGGACCCTCTTCCAATGACGTTTTAGGGTAAGGGAGGGGTGGGGTGAAACCTACTTTCCAGCTCTGTTGTCCTGTGCAGGGCAACAAAAGAAGACCCAGCCAATCAGCTGGACTCAGGAGGCAGAGAATAGATGGGGATGGGACCATTCAGAAGTGGTATTTGCCGGTTCTCCAAACTACTCAAAATTTCTTCTACCAGTTCTTTAGAACTGGTCAGAACCTGATGTATGTCACCTCTGACTCAGACTCCACCAGTCTATAGTTCTTAAAGTAGATGTATATTTTCCTCCCATAATGTAATTGTTCTCCATACAATTCTAAGAACTGTAAAGCACCCTTTGGAGATCAAATCTAAAATGCTGAACAGCTTAATGTACAAAAATAGCATGGGAATAGTATAACAAAATGCATAATATTTCCTACCTTAGCAATAGAATTACAGTGCAATAGAATTTTCTTCACTGTTTCCTAATCCAAAATCAATTTATTTCATTTGTCTCAAAAGTATTATTGGCATCAAAATGTTGCTTTGTAAGTTTATTGCTAAGAACAAAACTCTCTGCCTTAATATTGAGTACATTTTATTTCCTATTTAGCAACCTGCAACATTTACCCAGTTCTTTTAAACTAAGAAAAGGTGTAAATAATACTTAATATGTACAGTAGAACCTAATAGAATGACTATCATACAATAAATAATAGTACAGAACTATTATAAGTTACCATGATTTAGATTTCGGAATCAAGATTCAAATTCAGACAAGCCGCTAGGGGAAGAATATCTAAATAAAACTAAATTAAATTAAATTGTTTTCTGAATAAGTAAACTTGATCCCAAACTGAATTATGTGACCATCATAAATGACAAACCACAGCTATGCAATCAAAAGCACTATTATTTTTATGTGTGTCAGCCATCTTCACTTTTTGGATGGCTTCACCCCCACGCTTCTCAGGATATACCTGAAGAGCTTGGTAACTTATTGGAATGATAAAATCAAATATGTAGACACAGGAGAACCACATTTATATTCAGCAGAGTGTTACAGGAGCACAATGTATTCAGCTCTTAATAACGAAATAAGATGCATGCTTTCCCTCTTACATACACCCCTACACAAAGCACAAAAGAAGTTATTTCAAAATAACTGTCACTGTAATTGAAAAATCACATCATTGGATGTTTTTTTTAAACAAATAAACTCCTGTATTCCAAAACCATGACATTGGTCTTTGAAGAAGATGTTTGTACATTAGTATTTAAAACATTTCGTCTCCAGGCAATAGCTCAGCGTTATTTTCCTTCTGCATTTTTTAAAATTTATCATCCCATTTAAAATTAATCTATCCCATACATGACAAATTACAGCTGTGCAATCAAATTAATTCATCTATCTGAGTTTCAGGATTACAGATTTTTGTCTAACAGGGAAGTACTTTTGATTTCAGAGTGACCGATCTGAATTATCCCAGCCTGTCTGCATCCATGTGCTAAATGACCCCAAGATTTTACCAGACTTCAGTTCAGCAGTCATCTGACGATTGGTATTCATTGGCTTAATACTTTCTCTCCTGTTTAGTTTTAAAAATGTGCATCATTTATTGATTTCATTATAGACAGCACCACCATCTTTAAAGGGAGACAGCACAATATGTTTTCATGAAGAACCTGTTGGTAAGACCATGGCAAAGCAGGATGTATTCTAAATATGTCAACACATGGTCAGAGACAGATAGTAATGCCTTCTAACAGGTCTCATCTATGGAGTCCCAGAACAGCTTTTCCCACCTAGTCAGTGGTGGTATTCAATTGTTTTTACTACTGGTTCTGTGGGTGTGGCTTGGTGCATGTAGCAGGTGAAGGACACTGTAAAATTCCCATTTCCACCCCGGTCCAGGGGAAGGATAGTGTAAAATCTCCATTCCATCCTCACTCCAGGGAGAAGGTTACTGCAAAATCCCATTCTCTCCTCACCCCACCCCACTAACCTGTTTTCCAGCTCTGTTCTCCTGTGCAGGGCAACAAAAGAAGACCCAGCCGATCAGCTGGGACTCAGGAGGCAGCAAATAGATGGGGGCAGGGCCAGTCAGAGGTGGTATTTGCCAGTTCTTGGAACTATTCAAAATTTCCACTACCAGATGTCCAGAACTGGTCAGAACCTGCTGAATGCCACCTCTGAACCTGGTGCTCCTTAGATGGAACCAGAAATCCCAGAATTCCAACCAGGTTATGAAGATTTAGGTCACTCAAGCTCCAGAATTTGAACAACTGAAACATGAGGTTTTAAAGTTGGTAATAGAAGCATAACTTTAAGTCTTTGATAATTATATGTAATAAGAACCATTGCCCCCCCCCAAGAAATAATATGCTTTTGGATTGTATTTATATTCAAAGACCATATCAACAAAAAGCAAGATGAAAAGTTAATAACAGGAAAGGCAGAACAATTAATAAAATGTACATTGAACCTTATTTGAAGTTGGATAAATTAACCAGGAAACATTTTGAATATTTTCCAGAACCTCAACAATTAGCAAACACAGAGAATCTGGCAATCCTCCTTAGATGTTTCTGCAGACCAATTGCGAGCAACAAAAAAGGTTTATTTCTTTGATCTTTCCTACTTGATGTCAAGCTCTTGATATTACTTCACTTCACCAGAAAGCAAGATTCTTCCAGGATTTTTTTAAAACAAGATTTCTTGGAAAAGGTTGAAAAAAAAACCTCCAGAAATCACAGCAACAGGATTGTTCCCATATTAATACCCAGTTTATCTCTGAGGTTACAAAGCAAAGTTTGGTTAATCATTACTGATAACATGAAGAGACTCTTCTGTTATCTAATAAGTGAGGAATGTCCAGAAGGTCAATAGATAGTGCTCAATTTATGACCAGTCACTTACCGATTATTCAAAATATGATAGACTTCCTACAGCTACTTATGACATGATTTTAAAGTTGCAACACTCCTCACCCTTATCATGTAATGGCATTTTGGGCATTTGGTAACTGGCCCCTATTTATGGCCACTTGCATTGTCCCACAGTCATGTGACTACAATTTTCAGCATTTTTTGCCAGAAGGTGGTATTTACTTCCAGTTTCGGTCAATAAATCTTACCATTGGCTAATATGGGTTTGATTAATGACCATGGCATTTGCTTAACAAACACTGCAGAAAAGGATGCAAAAACTGGCAGGGTCATGTTGACCTGTTTAGCAATCACCACCAGTGAGGACTCTAATTCTGGGCTTCATTACAGTCATAAATTGAGGATTACCTGTAGATGAATCTCTTTCAGGCTCTGAATCTACCATTCATTACAAATGATAGATTACAAAAATGACATTAATTCAGAATTTCAAGCTTGATAGAGAGGACAACACAATAACACAAGATACTTTTTAAAAATATCTAGCCTATAAAGTTGGTTTACTCAATCAGGGATAAATGGAGTGAGTTTTTATTTTGGGTGATTTTTTTGGTAGTTATTGATATCTTACTGAATTTCCTTAAAATGGATATGATGTAAAAGCTTTGTCCCATGCAGTTAGTTCATGTAGTTCTACTTTTATACTATCTAAACTGGTTTTACACTAAAACTGTTTTTTTTAATTAAAGTAAAGAAGTTTGAAGAAATTTCTGACTTCCGGGTTTGCAGGGCTTCGGTGGCAGGCAGGAATCCGCGATCGTGCGTGGTTTCTGCCTGGGCACGCCGCTGGAGCACCACGAGCCAGCTGGTTTCAGGAGGAAGCCACCCCGTAGAGGTCGGTGAATACGGGGGAGATTCCAGCAGGGTCAAAGAAAGCCGCATCTTTCCTCCCCAGCTGGCTAAACTCCCTTTCCCGAAGGCAGTAGAGTGGTGGTCAGAAATGGCCGCCTCAAAGAGAAGGCCCTCATTGACTCCATAAAGATGGTGCAGGAGAAGAAAGGTGCGGAAGTGAAAGTTTTTGGCTGACTGGGATAAAAGCACAACTTAGGCATCCTGGACAATTTTTAAAGATACAATCGCTCACCAAAGAAGAATTTGGAGTCGAATGAAGAGAAAAGGAAAAAAATACTCTCCTTCTACATTGACATGGGCGAGACAGAGATGAATGAGATTGGAAAATCTGCTTTGGCATCAACAGCATTTAAGTGGGGAATATTTTTTAAAATGGCCAGCGCAGGGAATTAAAGATTTCTGATATATAAGGGGGAAAAAAAAGAAGGATTTTTTTTTTTTTTTTGCTGTGGGAAGGAATGGAAAGGAAAATGGCTAGTAGTGAACGTAACTCTATAGAGAATTAAAGAAAGGAGTTCTGGAAGGAGGAGGATAGTCTGGAATCTGACAGAATCGTAAGTTAATAACAGGTACTGATAAGAATATATAATTTTATACTGGAACTTCGCTTTTGGTGAACTAACATCCACTAACTGTGCCCTAGGAAGAGAAAGTAGAAAAAAAGGAAAGAAGTGTAAAAGAAACAGGTTAGAGTGGGCTATGTGTGTTGTATTTGGATTGCTTGCTGACTTTGGACTTTTGGAACTATATTTGAGGATTTAAAAACACTTGGTGGTTGTTTCAAAAAAGAAAATAAAAACTCTAAACAATGATGACTTGTGGATGAACTGAATAATTGATTTAAAAAACTTAAAAGAAGAGGAACAAGAAGGAAGGGGCTCTCTTCGTCCGTTTTTTTTTCAATTCTGAAGAAATGGAATCTCTAACCTACGAGAAATTCATAAGAAAGAACTACGCAAACAAAAGCAGATTGGGACAAAGTAAAGAGCCATTTTTAAATGAAACAAGGTAACTCTACTTGGGAAAGAAATGGGGAAAGAGGGGAAAGAGAATGGAGAATTTGAGGCGTGGAAAAAACATACCAAAAAGGGATAATAAAGGTGAATGTGGATATAATTGGTGAGAAAGGCAACAGAATAATGGGAATACAGAAAAGGGAAAATCGAGGTGGAGAGACAAGGGGGGTAAAATGGCATAGAGAAGAAGCAAAGGAGAGGGGAGATGAGGAGGAAAAAAGGTGGAAGAGAAAAGCCTAGCAAGGGTTTGTGAAGCTACAAGGGTGTGAAGCTACAAGGGTGTGACAGCAAGATGTAAAGAACAGGACTATTTAGAGATATGGGTAAAAATTTAGTTGAAAAAGTCATTCTGTCAACGGTACATATGATTGTATTGTTATATTTGGTATTTAGAGAATAATGTTAGAAATTGAAAACAGACCGTATGATTTGTGCAAACATTCTGAATAAAAAATGGAAATG
>BHFT01016868.1:0-32987 GCA_004320025.1 Laticauda laticaudata
TGAATCCTGCCCCTGGGTGGGGGGCATTGAGGATGAGTTTGTAGCACCAAGGAGGCGGTGGACTGAAAAAGTTTGGGGACCACTGGTTTAGAAGATCTTCATCTTTGTAGGTATAGACACACCATGCCGTCTGATTATTTTCCCAAAGTTTTCAGTTACTGAAGCAAATGTTAATATTGAGATATTTCATTGAGATAATATCGAGAGCCATTTTGATCTGGTGTTTAAGGCAGCAGGCTAGATACCAGGAAACTGTGAGTGCTAGCCAGTCAAGAAAAACAACTGGGTCAACTTGGGCCAGGCATTCCCTCTCAGGCCAATTCACCTCACAGGGTTGTTGTGAAGAAAATAGGAGGAAGAAGGTGGTATTCGATCTAGTCACTGTCTTGAGTTGTTTCTAAAAAAATAAAGGCAGTAAATAAATAAATGCTCCTTTACTGACAATAGTTGAACTTAAAAGATGGAGTATCATTTCAGTATATCTTCACTGTCAGTTGCTATGTCTGTTGTCATTAGTTATACCTGTTTTGATTGAATCCTAGTCTTTTTTTCCTTGTCTTGACTTTTATTACTTCCAGATCCTTCACATTTTAGCTATCAGAATGACCATCAGGCAAGCAGACCCTGCAATTGAAGGAGGAGGAGGAGGAGGAAGGGAAGAAGAGAAAGGCAGATTATTGTTGTTTCTTCTTCCAATTTTAAAACCATGGTCATCTACTTCAAATCCAGCTATTTTTAACATATATTCAGCATATGGGTTCTATAAATCAGGGGAGAATGTATACAGCTTTCTCACATTCCTTTGCCAGCCTGGAGCAGGAAAAACAATGAAATTTTCTGGGATTCTCATTTTTCTAAGCATCTTCCACAGCTCGACAAGATTAACACAATCAAAGGCCTTTCTGTAATCAAGCACACACTGGGCTTTTGGGATATTCTTTGACTTTTTCAATTATCCAACATATATCAGCAATAATGTCGTGTGTTCATCAAAGATCAAGTTTGGCAGTTTCACCGGAACAGATGCTTCCAAAGATCTGTTCTGTTTCTAATGGATTGTAAATCCATCAGCTTTTTGCCTCAGTAATTTGAGCTAACCATTCTTGTTTCTTTGAGAAATACAGTATCTGTATTCGGTCACCCACTATTTTAGGAGAGTTACAACTTAAATGCTTGGGATTATTCAACTGTTATATGCAAAATAAAGGGACTGCTTCTGTAGATAGTTTTATTTGCATGGGCAATGCAGCTACTATTAGTAATTTAACTCCTAACAGTTTCTGAAGCATGAGTTAGCTTGAATTGATTTAAGAAAAATCCAACTGTGTCTTCAAATATGATACTAAATCAGGATTTTAAGGCATGGTTTGTTGAATAAATCATGTTAAGCTAGACTTCATGGACCACATTTGCAAACCAGGTCTGTAGTCCTTACTACAATATAGCAGGACAGATTTGAGCTCTGATAACAACAAATGAGAGTTGTGATCTAGATGTGTAGACATCTCCAAGTCTTAGCCTAGCTAGTAGCAATCCAACAGAATAATACCAATAATGGAAGTCAAAAACTATGAAGAGGTCCAGCACAAAGATGCAAACTGTGCAGTAGGTAATCCATGTGATTCATACTATCCTCAGTTTTCTGTGGGTAAATAAGCTTGTTCCGAATTGGCAAAATATATCCATATTAATATGCTACTTTAGAAATCCAGTCTGAGCATGGATTTCTAAGAAAATGTGCTATGAGCTTCTATTGCAAGCAAAGTGTTCATCGGGCCATAACTCATAATGGCTTAGCATTTTTCCAAGGTATAACATGTACTGATCTCATAAGCTACCAAACATGCTTTTTCTTCTATTTCAACACTTTTCAAAGCATTACTATACTCTTCTGCAATCAACAACTATTGCCATTTCTCCAGATTTTTTTCTTTAAACACCAGTTTGGATGCTTTTCCCCTGAACTGTTAAAAAGAGAAACTGGGATTGAATGCATTGTTGGTCTCATACTGAAAGCTAGCATTCATGTTTCCAGTTAGTAAATTAAAATCTGGCAAGGAATAACAGGATAGTTGCAAAATAAATATGCTGTTACAATGGAAAAATGCCTTTCCATCCTAAAACATTAGAACCCTTTAAGTGATAAAGTGTACAATAAAGGAGTTATTATAAATACATCAATATTTTCCCACAAGAAAATTACCATGCTAGGAAATGGGCTTTATTTCCAGAAACTGAAAATGATGAATCACATTTTTAACATAATGCCCTTTGAAATACGAGCATGTGAACAGGAATATTTCACTGTTTCCTCAGATTGTAAACAACATTGTCCTCATTTTTTTTCCAAGTAACTACATTTAATTTTAATCTTTTTCAGGTAGTGAAATCCTACAAAACCATTTGACCACTTAAATTATTCCCATGATTAGTATGTGATCTAACAGATTTTATTTTTCTCATCAGAAGTCCTGCCATATACTCTTCGTGAAGCTTCCCTTCCTAAATCTAAATGATGTAATTGTGACTATAGTATCCATATTTGCCTAGGGGTAATGTAAATATGAAGAAATAATTTAATACTATCTCTGGATTGAGAGAGATGATTGATACACATGAAGCCTATTTGTGAACAGAATTTAAGGGTGTTGAAGGAATGTGAAATAATTTTAACAAAAAAGAGCTTGACTCAGATTCAATAAGTTGTTTCCCCAGTCTGAGAGGGATATTGAGAAAAAATGATACAAACTTAGATTATCAACATGAGATGCCACTAGTTTATGGGTTTATTCATACAACAAGCTTAAGTAAGAATTAACTGTTTTAAAACTTTTTAACAATGTACAGCATCATAAACCAGATGGGTTTCAATAGGATGCTAAAAACTAGATCAAGTTTAGCATGATAGTGCTTGTAGTTGATTTTGTTGTACAAGGTGCAATGACAATAAAGTAAACTAAAGTAGCATCAGGTCTGCAACTGATCTGGGAAAGTTGCAGAGAATCCTCAACTTGCAGGCATTCATCTAGGGACCCTTCGAAGTTTAAACAGCACTGAAAAATCATTACTTACGTCCAGTCCAGTCCTCCATGTGATTGCCATTTGCAATGTTCTCAGGGGGTTTCTGACAGGCAAACTCAATTCTGGGGGAACCAGATTTACTTAACTGAGGCGCTTTGTTTAACAACGATGGCAAAAAAAGGTTGTAAAATTGAGCACAACTCATTGAACGACAGCCTTGTTTGGCAACAGAAATCCAGGACGCCAATTGTGGACATAAGTTAAAGATTACCAGTGCGTGAAGGCAACTGTCCAACTACCTCCTCCAGGTGTTGGGTAGGCCACCTCATCCCTCATTTGAGCCTATAAACAAGATTGATGAGGATGGTGGGCACAGATTGACCTGGATGTGCCCCTTGGAAGTCATGCTTTGCAGCAACATGCGAACGCAGAGGTCCCCAAACTTGACAACTTTAAGACTTGTGGACTTCAACTCCCAGGATTCCTCAGCCAACATAGGTGGCTGAGGAATTCTGGGAGTTGAAGTCCACAAGTCTTAAAGTTGCCAAGTTTGGGGACCCTTGTGCTAATGCATCACGTCCAAGGCCTCCAGCACAAANAAACAAACCCTATCATAGCAGCTCTGCAACCTAGGATTGCTTTGGGGAAGCGCACTTTAGGGTAAGTTTAGAGTGGGAGCTGACACGGGCCGGCTTGCTGAATCAATGCATTTTGGAGGACTCTTCTGCAAGAAGGACACCACGAGCTCCTTTGCAACAGCCGGGTTACAGAAGAAACAATAACCCCCCACAAAGCCCCTCCCGCTCCGACGCAAGAAGCCGAGCGACCCCGGGGAGCCCTTTACATGACAAGAGCAGAGTTTCCTCCCTGAGGGCCAGCCTGCTTTGAGTTTCGATTGGCCAGGCGGAGGCAACCTGCTTTTTTGATTGGCCAGTTCTGTATGATTGACGGATGGAAAGNTCGATTGGCCAGGCGGAGGCAACCTGCTTTTTTGATTGGCCAGTTCTGTATGATTGACGGATGGAAAGAAAAAAAAAATTGGGGATTGTTTCCGGTCTCGCTAAATACTTTTTGCTAGGAGGTTGCTTCTGTGCAGCAGCGATGGCCGAGTGGTTAAGGCGTTGGACTTGAAATCCAATGGGGTCTCCCCGCGCAGGTTCGAACCCTGCTCGCTGCGATAGGCGGCCTTCCTTTTAAAAAAATAAAATAAAAAATTCACCTTAAATTCCAAATAGTTAAAACGTTTCGCTCGGCTCCGGCTCCAAGAATTCCTTTCGTTGCCCTTGTGCGGCGGTATTTAAAGTTTTTTTTTAAAAAGCAAAGGGAGGTCCGCGCAACCTACGCGGTTTCCTCGAAACCTGCGCCTACCGCCGTCGCCTTTTGTTTTTTTTTTTCCCTAGCAGAATCGCTCCTTCTTCTTCCGCCTCTTGGAAGGCAGGTGTCTGTGGGAGTGGGCATTACACGAAGGCAAGCAATAGATCATTAATTGATTTGCAGAATAACAGAGTTGGAAGGGGTCTTGTAGGTCATCCAGTCCAACCCGCTCTCCCTCAAACACCATTTCTGACAGACGGCACTCCTAGATGGGGCATTCTTAAATATTCCTTTATCTTGAGAAAGGGAACACCTCCTTCTTTCTGCACTCAGAATTGTTCCTCCGGAAAAACAAAACAAAACAAAAAACAGGATGTATCTCTGGGTGTAATAAAGAAAACAGGGCCCCCGAAATGCATCCTCTCCTGAGGCGACGCTTTACGTTTCGCTTCTTTCCCAACAGCCCTCCCTCATCCCAAGAGGGCCAGATCTTAGCTGCAGCCAGCCATGCTCTGTCTTGACCCAAAACGGCGACCTGGGTCAAATCTTCCAAGGCACCCGAAGGCCAGACAAGGAACTGAATTGAAACTGAAAAAAAAAAATTCAAGAAGGAGAAATTTTCCTCACAAAAAAATTTGTGAGGTGAGATCAACCAACGGAACAAAAGTTGCCTTCAGAAGTTGTGGGAGCTTCATCACTGGAGGCTTTCAAGAAGAGGCTGGACTGACACCTGTCAGAAACAGTGTAGGGCAAGGGCCTTCAGACGTGGCAACTTTTAAGACTTGTGGACTTCCACTCCCAGAATCCCTGAGTTAATCAGCCTGGAGGAGGAATTCTGGGAGTTGAAGTCCACAAGTTGAAACTTGCCCAGTTTGGAGATCTCTGGTGTAGGGTCTCCTGCTTGGGCGGGGGGTTGGACTAGATGACCTACAAGGTCCCTTCCCACTCTGTTAATCTGTTTTTTAAAAACAAAACAAAACAAAACAAAACCCCACAAAAAAAACAAAAACCAGTCACGGCTTGGGATTGGCTCGTGCTAAACTCCAGTCTCAACATGTCAATGGAGATTCTCGTCCATCCAGGACACATGTGGTCGCCAAAGGGGAACACAGTTTTGCGCGTGGGCAGTTTGGCGACTTGGTTCAGTTAGGATTGCTCGCATTGTGTGGGAAGCCAGGAAAGGGGTTGGTTCGGAGAGCAGGTCACGCGTGTGTCGACTTAAAGGCAGCCCCTGACGACACCGGCGAAGGCGGAAAGGCAGCCAGGACAAACGAACGAACGAATGAAGGAACTGATGGATGGGATGAAGGAATCCCGCTGCCGTTCAAGCGACATTTCTGGGTGCAGATGAAAAAACCTGGTGTGGACTCTCTTTCCAGCCTGGATCGGGAGTCGAGCGTCTTTCAACCATCCGGAAAACACCGTCGCGGTCTCAGCGCAGTGCGGGGTGGATCAAGGAATGGACTTCGGCCTCTGGGAGTATATTCCAGATCAAGAGCCTTCAAACTTGTGGACTTCAACTCCCAGAATTCCTGAGCTAACCTGACTGGAGGAGGAATTCTGGGAGTTGAAGTCCACACATTTCTTAAAGTTGCCAAGTGTTGAAAAACACTTGAATAAGTTGGAGCTGGATGTTTAGTAGTATATGTTTCCCTGACTTCGTAACTTTTCCGGTTTAATTTATACATTATGAGTCTTCTGTTAATTTTTAACATAGTTAAAGCTGATTTTGTAACATGTATTTGTCCTTAAATCTTACTTCAGATCAGTCCCACAGCCTGTTCTTTTGGAGTAACTGTGAAATGTGTTGGGATTTACCTGAGATTGCTTTATATACAGCACTTGCACTTAATTAAATTAAATCCTTTTCGTTTGTGGGAAGTATGCACCCCAAAAGGACAGTGCCAGAGAACACTAAAATAGTACCTATAAATTCTATCCATATGACTAAGAACCTAATTTAAGAAGCATTATGGAACAGAGGTGTTCATACATTGTTTTTCTGTCTTTGCTGTGTGTTTCTGCCTCCAGGCTGTTTCATAACAACAACAAAAAGGCGTCCCCTCCCCTCCTCTATCAGGGACAGGAGTAAAACAGGATTTTTAAAGTCAATATTTAATGTAATTTCAATTCAGCTTGCCTTCAGAAATTGTGGGTGCTCCAACACTGGGTGTTTTTAAGAAGAGACTGGATGGTCACTTGCAATGGAACAGGACAGTGGAGATTCATCACTGGAAGTTTTCAAGAAGAGACTGGACTGCCATCTGTCAGAAGTTGTGCAGGACCTAATTGGGTGAGGGGTTATAAGTGGTTCCCAAACTTTTTCAGTCCACCGCCTCCTTGGTGCGACAAACTCATCCTCAATGCCCCCCACCCAGGGGTGAAATTCAAATTTCTGTGGGGCATGGCCTAATTTGAGGGTGTGGTTTGCGGGTAACGTGATTGAGTGGGCGTGGCTTGCTGATCACATGATTGGGTAGGCTTGGCTTTCTGGTCACGTGACCGGGCGAGCGTGGTTTGGTGACTGGCAAACCAAATACAAGTGGTCCTCACTTAATGGCCAGTTGCTTAGCAAGTGTTCTAATTTATGACTTGGCCTCCCCAGAACTTCTTGACCTGTTTTTGGAGTTTTTGACAGCCAGGCACACACATATAGACATACTCCCCTTCCAACTCTGCTGGAGCTGGTCATTGGACTAGAATCAGCAAGCATTAGATTCTAGTAGTGAATAAAATCTAATCAGAGATGCTTTGCTGATTCTTGTTGATTTGTCTTATTTGTATTTTCTTTATTTTATGTTGCTGAATTGCATTGACATGTGTGTCCCTTCTTGTGCACAACCCAGAAGCTTTTGTGATTCTTTGGAGCAAAAATTACCGACCTCTGGCTTGCTCTATTTTTCAAATGTGCCGGCACTGCCCGTGTTCTAGTGCCGCGCCCGCAGGTCCACCCCATTGAGCCCGCCTGACACTGGAGGGACCTGCCCAAGCAAGTCCGAGCAGAGCAATGCACCAAATCAATGGGGTGAGCCTAGGAGAGGGAAAGAGAGAGGAGAAAAAAAAGAGAAGGAAGAAAAGAAAGAGAAAAGGGGAAGAAAGAAAAAGGGACAAAGAAGGGGGGCATGGAGGGATGGGAGGGGGGGGGGGGGGGAGAGAGAGAGACCCTATGCATCAGATAGAAATGAGGCCTAGTTTAGAGGCCCTTTTCCACATTGAAACAATCTTTTGCCAGCACATTGAAAGCCTCTTTGGCTTCTATGAAAGGTTTTGTGGACGAAACATGGCCAAGACTATCAGGAAGCTCTCACATTTTGTTGGAGGCTTTAAACAGGATCCATTGGACCCAGATCTCCACTGTAAAAAAATACTTTTCCCCGATGTATTACAGTGCAAATTCTGAAGAAGGCCAAAACCAAAATGTACTGGTAAACTACAAGGAGAATACACACACACAAACACCACACACACCCTTCTAACCCTGGCTGGAGCAGGTGATTGGACTAGAATAGATATCTCATTAATCTTTTCTCCTCCCTTCCTCCTTCTTTATTTTTTTTTCTTTCTGTCCCTTCCTTCTCATCCCCCCCTTTTTCCTTGTCCCTTTTTCTTTATTTCCTTTTTCTTTCTGTCCGACTTCCATCCCTCTTCTTTCTTTGTCCCTTTTTCTTTCTTTCCCTCTTCTCTTTCTCTTCTTCCCTCTCTCAGGCTCATCCCATTGGCTCCGTTCGGATGTGCTGCTTTGCTCTTCTTTCCCAGTGCTGCGTTCATGGGTGGAGCTCCTTGCACAGAGCGTGCAAATCAATGGGATGATCCTGTGGGGCCTTGACTCAAGTGCAGCGGTGGGATTTTTTTCCCGCCTCTGAATTGTGCCCAGCTGCTCACCTCCAGCGCCCCCCTGGTGCCTCTTAGCGCCCCCCTGCCGGGCCCCCTTGCATCTCCGTGCCCTCCTAAGGCATCCCCTCCTAGGGGGCAGTACTGCCCACTTTGGGAACCACTGTTCTAAACCATGGTATTACCTGTGACATCGATGAAATCAAAGTTGGATTTTGAAGATAGAAAGAATACTGACATTTTTGAACATTGATGTTGGGGAAGACTCCTAAAAATACCATGGACAGCCAAGAAAACCTGTGGATCAATCAAACAAATCAATCCCCAGAGTTGTCACAATGACTTGAGGCACAAATGACCAGCTCAAACTATCGTACTTTGGACACATTATGCAAAGTCCCAACCCTAGAGAAGGCTTATTATTGCCTCCCTGTCTCCTTTTTGCCTTCTCATTTAGCTTGCCCCATTTAGAACAGGGTGGGCAACTTTGGACAACTTTACAACCTGTGGACTTCAACTCCCAGAATTCCTGAGCCAGCATGGCTGGTTCAAGAATTCTGGGAGTTGAAGTCCACTGGTTGTAAAATTGCCATAATTACCCTGATTTAAAATGTGAGAGGTAAAGTAACCACCTCTGATCTTGCTGAGCTTCTAAATTTGGAAAATATCAATCAAATAATCAGTTCTAAAGTACATTTTATGACCATTACAGGACCTACAAACTTTACATTTAAGTAAAACTGAACTCCCTGCTGTGCTTGGAGACAACTAAAAAAATTCCCTATAGATTTTTATTATTTCTTTCAAGTAGAACACTTATATCAACATGTAATTCTATTCATTTTAAAGATTGTATTTCTTTTCTCCCCTCCTGCTTCCCAAGATGCCTTAATTGAAATTTTTTTGAGTTAGTCACTCTTCACTTTTCTTTTAGATTGGAAACCGTTCCAATTTTGATAACTGCTTTCTTGATTTAAATGTAGACAAAATGGGGGTTCCAGAGACAGGTGGCCTAGTAGGGTTGTTCAAGATGTCTAAGGACTTGATATAAAATGATAATTGAGATCATTACATGTCCAGTAATGTTGTATGACAGAAATGAGTTGGATTTTAAAACCCCGTTATTATTCAGTGTCACGGTGCCATCAAGAGGTCTTTGTCAAAATTGCAGGGAGATTTCTCAAAAATTTTGTACTTGAAAACGTTTTAAAAAATGAATTTCTGATTTTGGGATTTGCTGATTAGATACGTTTTTGTAGACATGGCTAATACAAAATTTTAAAAAATTGAGGCTGTAATGTTATTACCTTTATTTCACCATGCTGAAAAGTGAACAAATGCTTTTTTTCCCCCTTTCTCCCCTCCCCTGCTTTCTCACCATCTTTATTATCACTTGTGTTTTATATTTTGAAAAAAGGTTTAGAAAAATGATCTCTGTCTCTCTGTATAAGCAAAATTACTTACTATAAAATGTAAGTAATGACTGACTGTTCACACAACTTTACTTTGTTCTGATCAATGGAAATGGTCTTCACCAAATTCCAGCTTATCTTGATTCCTTTCTGGAACGGATGTACCCACATCAAAGCAAACTCCTAGATTTTATACTTTGGAAATAAAGATGATGCTGAGGTCTGTATTAAAGTGGAGTTTTCAAAGTTGGTGACTTTAAGATGTGTGGACTTCAACTCCCAGAATGCCCCAGCCAGTTCTTGGCTTCCACATCCACACATCAAAATGCATCATGGCTACCATCTAGATGTTTTTTTTAACCACGTCATCCTATGAGGGAGATAAATAAATACTCTTGGCTTCTTAAATCCATATTCTGACTGTTGCCAAATTTGAAAAGCATCTTTAAATCATTTCTTTTCTCCCTCCTGCTTCCCAAGATGCCTTAATTGAAAATTTTTTGAGTTAGTCACTCTTCTCTTTTCTTTTAGATTGGAAACCGTTCCAATTTTGATAACTGCTTTCTTGATTTACTGTAGACAAAATGGGGGTTCCAGAGACAGGTGGCCTAGTAGGGTTGTTTAAAACAGGACATGGTTTAGGAAACAGCATTTAAGCAATATTGAGAGAAAGCAGTGAATGGTCTTTGGGTTTGTTCATTGGGGTGCAACACCAATGCATTGCAATTCCTAGGGAAGATGCCAGAATAATATATGTTCTGAACAAGCAGGGAGGTCTATGGGAACAAGAATGCCATCATGTGTCATTGCGCAAAATATGTGCTATTTCCTAATTGTCATTTGTGTCATGATATGACCAATGCTAATTAACCTAGCAGTTTGAAAGCATGCAAAAAGGCAAGTACCGTGTTTCTCACAAAATAAGGCCGGGCCTTATTTTTTTTTGACCCCTGAAAAAATGACGAGGTTGTCTTTTGGGGGGTGATTTAATTCCCCCCCTTGCATCCTTTGGCGGGTGGGCGGCGATGGCTTGGATCTTGACCTTGGCATTAGTGGGGCACTTCGTAGTGGGAGACCTTCTGCAACCGTTGCTTTCTCTTCTCCCCGTGCTGCCACGGCGTTTAGAGCAATGCCATGGCATTTGGCGGAGCCACCCGCGGCCAGCCAGGACTCCTCCCTGCAACCGGAGCCCGGCGGAGACACTTGGCTTCAGGTGCTCCTGTTGCTGCCTTCCCTTTGCTACCAGTACTATTACCGGTATGACAAAGCCTCCTCTGCCTGAGAGGGCAGCCCAACCCAGGTGAATCTTCTGGGGTTGCAGCGCAGGATTGGCCACCCTGGGAGAAGCGCCCAGCTGCCATCCCTGCCTGGCACCGGGCAGAGCACAAAGAGCTTCGCCTGGGGCGCCCAGCGCAGCTGACAGGCAGGCCCTCCTGCCCGGCGGTGGAGCTCTCGCCAAGGTAGTGAGTGCCTCCCCACTGGGCCCTCCACTCATCCTGCCAGGGCCGCACCAGAGCCGTGCAGGCTGGGCAGAGCCAGGAAAGCGAGCCGCGGGTGCGCGCCCGCCTGCCAAGCGAAAAAGCTGGGCCGACCCAAACTTGGCTTCCTTCCCAAGTCCCTCTAGCCCGAACCCAAAGGGGCCACCAGGAGAGGCTGTCCAAGGCAGTGATAGCACCCACCCATCTGTGGACAGGGAGGCAAGGTGACGGCCTGCACCACATCCTCTTCCGAGCTGAGCCCCACCGAGTGAGTGCCTCTGCCCGATGTCCGGGCCGCTGCAGCATTTGGAGCTGCTGGCGCATTTGGAGATGCATGGGGATGGGGACGTTCTGGGCGAGGGGTGGAAAGGATGGGCGGCTTTGGGCTCTCTCTGCCGAATCCGCCGGCCAGGGAAGCAGTGCTGCTGTCACCTCACCTCCCTGCCTGTGGATGGGTGGGCACTATCACTGCCTCGAGCAGCCTCTCCTGGTGGCCACTTTAGGTTCGGACTGGAGGGACTTGGGAAGGAAGCCAAGCTTGGGTCAGCCCGCCTCTTTCGCTTGGCAGGCGGCTCACTTTCCCAGCTCTGCCCAGCCCACATGGCTCTGGTGTGGTCCTGGTGGGATGAGCAGAGGGCCTGGTGGGGAGGCGCTTACTGCCTTGGCAAGAGCTCCACCGCCAGGCAGGAGGGCCCACCTGTCAGCTGCGCTGGGCACCCCAGGTGAAGGTCTTCATGCTCTGCCTGGTGCCAGGCAGGCATGGCGGGTGGGTGCTTCTCCTGGGGTGGGCCGATCCTGTGCTGCAGCCCTGGGAGATTTGCCTCCCCATGTGGGGTTGAGCTGCCCTCTTAGGCAGGGGAGGCTTTGTTGTAGTAGGGCGCCGTTTTTAAAAGAATTGGCTTTGCCTTCGAAGGCGAAGAGAAGGTGGCGACAGGAGCGCCTGAAGCTGAGTGTCTCCGCTGGGCTCCGGTTGCAGGGAGGAACCCTGGCTTTGCCAAATGCCGTGGCATTGCTCTAAACACCACGTCAGCATGGGGAGAAGGGAAAGCAACAGTGGCGGAAGGTCTCCTGATATGAAGTGCCCCACCAACGCTGAAGTAAACACAGGCAGCACCATGTCCAGGTATGCAACAAAAGTACTTCCTAACAGCAAGCCCCCCCCGCCATGCCCCCCATTTCGCATGTTTAATATAGGCCTTAATTTGGGGGGAGAGACTTAATTTGATTTTATGCCTATAAAACATGCTGGGACTTCCGATTGGGGGAGGCCGTATTGTTGGAGAAACACGGTAGAAAACTAGGGACTACTTTGGTGGGAAGGTAACAGCGTTCTTTTTTTAAAAAACATCCAAGTTTCTTCCATAAGTGTACAAACAGTGTGTCGGTTGGATTACAAATTTTGTGTGCATCGATTTCATAGCCTCAATTACAGTTACATTACATAATAATTCATATTATCAGAAATTGAATATCTTAGTATTATTATTAATCAATCATTTGACTATAATTTGTTCATTCATACTTCGCGAGATAGCTATACTTTACTTAGTTTATTTTATAACAATTCATATAGTCCTTCCAAATCTATCCTAAAAACATTCCTAACATTCCTAAACTATCCTAAAAACATAGAGAGGGGAGGAACTGGCGTCATGACGATACTGCATGCAATCTTGGAGGTCTGAGATTGCAGCCGATATCTTTGCCCCTGGACGGTCCAAACGGACCTAAACCGTCCCGAAGAGATGATGATAGTGAAGGGTGCACCCTGTAGATCCCAGGGATATCGCAAAGTCCCTGGTTGATCCAGNGCAGAGAGGCAGCCATCAAAGCTGCTGAAGTTGGGACAGCTCTGAACGGAAGAGGTTGAAAGAGAAAGTGTGTCGGTTTGTTGAGAATTTTTCTTTTATTATTCTAAGACTTAAAAGGATTTTAAAGGACACCCTAGGGGGAAAAAGAATCTGTAAAAGTTTGACAGAACTGAATAAGCGGCGGTTTTTAAACAGAAGTGTCAAAGTAAGGCTTTGCTTTGTTTTTGTTTTTTTTCCTCATGGCTGGACTTCTATCGTGATTCTGCATTTGCTAACTGGGAAAGTAACAGCATTCTGTGCACCTTCAGCATTTAGTCATGCCGGCCATATGACCACGGAGACGTCTTCAGACAGCGCTGCCTCTTCAGCTTTGTACTGGAGATGAGCACCGCCCCCAAGAGCCGGAAACAACTAGCATGTATCTGGCAAGGGGAACCTTTACCTTTGATAATTGTAACATCTACAAGATGATGTTTTGATATTTGTGATGTCATAGCTTCCAGTGAATGCCATTGAAAATAGTTGGGTGAAAAAGAGGAAGGTAGACCTTTTTTTCCGACATCTGAGGAGGCAATCTATTGAGGGGATAACCTCAGCTCCTGGAAGGCCACTATCTGCTTTCTGATCACCCTGGCTTGGCTGAAATCTGATACTTTAAGGAGATTTGGTCTCTAATGCCTTTAAAGGGCTCCTTGGGATCAGCAAAAGCACAGGAGAGAGAGAGAGAGAGCTCATAGCTGGCTGCCCATCCTCTTCATTGATTTCAGTTATGGACGAAGAAAGGAGTTCATTGTGAGTTTTTTTCCTTCTATTTCTGGCTAGGTGAAAAGTAATTTTTCTTTAAAAAAATTGTCCAGTGTGAGTTTTTTTAAACAAATGTCCTATCACTGGGGTGCATAACCATGGCAACTTTATGACCTGTGGATTTCAGCTTCCAGAATCTCTGAGCCATCCATCCATGGGCATATTGAAGTCCACAGGTTGTAAAGGGGTCCTCCATAGTTGCCCACCCCTGCCCTATAATTATGTCTGGTGCAATACTGGGTCATAGTGGTTTTCTCCATATAGTTCTAAAATGATATAACATTGGTATTTGAGAAGAGAGAGAACCTTTCTGGACAAGCTGGAGAACAGGAATTTTTTTTTTAAAAAAATCAAATTGGTGGCTCCTTTATGTGGGACAGAACAACTTAGTCAGGAATTTTGGCATGCAAGTCTGATTGAACATAAAGCTCATGTACAGCCAAATTTCACATATGAAACATGTCTATCCAAACTGGGCTAATAAAGCAATGTTCTGTTGTTTAGCTTGATTAGAATAATGGAAAACGTTAGAACTTCTCAACAGTTTTGTTTTCCTCAGATTTCAATAGGTCATTTGAAAATCACTCTTTCCTTTGGGCTAGTTCAAAAACTTTTGAATGATCAAACCTGAAATTTTAGGGGTGAGGAGGGGTTAAAACGATTGTACTGGGATGGAAACTAAGCAAGTAGAGAACCAACCTAGGACTAGGGAGAAATTTCCTTACAGTGGGAAATTGTATTGAAATTGAAATGTTCTACTATCGGTAGAACAGCTTGCTTTCAGAAATTGTGGATACTCCAGCACAGGAGGCTTTTAAGAAGAGACTGGACAGTCGGTGGCTTCTGGTTTGAGCTTCTTCGGTGACAGACCAAAACCTCATCCCTGTGAGGCTTTGATACGTGCTCGCCACTGGAGCGCCCCGAGTTGGCTGGTTTGGGAGCTAAGCCACCCCGTAGAGCTGATGAAGAGGGGGGAGACTGCCTGCAGGGTTGAGGAGAACCGCATTTCTCCTCCCCAGCTGGCCACTACTCCCTTTCCCGAAGGCGGTTGTTGCGGTGGTCAGAAATGGCCACCACAAAGAAGGACTCGACCGGGAAAGAATGTGCAGGAGGAAGATAAGAGGAGAAAAGTTTTGGTTGACCAGGTCAAACAGCAAAAGCAACAAATAAGGTACCCTGGAATTGAAACTATTAAAAAACAATAACACTTTGTTCCCTAAGAAGATTTTTTCAGCTGGCGAAGGAGAGAGAAAAGGGCAAAGATTTGGTTTTTTCCCTCTTTTTCTTCCTATCTGAAGCTAAGAGACTTAAGAAATTGAAAAAAATATCCACTTTGACTATTAATGGCATCTAGGCTGAAAATAAAAGTTCAAGGGGTAATAAAGATTTCTGGACACTTAAAAGTTTTTAAAAAAAGCTGGAAAGGAGAAAAAAAGAAATAGAAGGCGCAGGATCTGGAAAAATGGAGGAGATGCCTGGAATTAAGGAATGGAACTGTAATAAACGGAACTCACGCGTGTGAATTTTAAGCAAGATTCTCAAGATACATTTTATGACTTTGGTAACAAATAATAGAACCGAGGAAGAGAAAGTTGGAAAAAAGAAGCCAGTAGAAACAGCTTGGATTATTTGGATTACTTGGTGACTTTTGGATTTTTTTTGGCAGTCTATGATGACTAAAAATAACTGGGTTGGTTGTTTAAAAAGTTTTTAAAAATGGTATAATCTTAGAAGACACTGAAAATGGAACTTAAAAATGGAAAGAAGACGCACAAGAAAGGGAGAAGTCTTTTGGCTTCGGCGTTTCAAGTTTCTAGAAATGGAGATTTGAATTATGAGAAGCAACAAGAATCGCTGCAGGAACAAGAGAACTGCGACAAAAAAGAAGCCATCTTTAATGATTTGAATAATTTTAAGTGGGGGGAAAGAAAAAGGGGGAAAGAGAGTGAGGTTTAAGATCTAAAAATAGCAACCAAAAGAAGGACAATTTGGAAAAGATAAGTATACATAGTAGATAAGCACACGAAGAAGGGGATACAGATGAGAAGAGTTAGAAGTAGAGAGACGAGGGGTAAAAGGGGAGGGAGAAGAGGGGGAAGAAGGCAAGGGAAAATAGAGTTGTAAAAGACAGACACACGAAATGGAGAAACAGGGAAAATATACAGGATTGTACCATAAGTTTGTTTAGAATAATGGGTGAAAAATTTATTGTAATGGGGATTCTGCAAAGGTAGACATAAGAATAGCATTGTTTATATTACAAATAGAATAATTTCAGAGATATGATGATGGATAAAATATTTATTGTAATGTAGTGGGATGTTTTGTTAATGAAATAGAAATGAAATAAAATGATTGAGAGAATTTAAAAGGGAAACATTTTTAATTATTAGTAATGATTTTTATAAAATAATATAACTAGAAATATGGGGAAAAATAATTACCATGGAAAGTTTAATGTGTTTCCAAGGAAATATGATATTCAATTGAAAAGAAATGTTAAAGAATGTTAAGATTTAACGCAATATTACATGATAGAATTGAAACTGGGGAAATGGAATGTTGTGTTTTATTTACATATATATCTATGTAAATATTTTTTCTTTTTTAAGAATATAGTGGTCTATTTTTAAGCAATGTACACAAGCAGAAATCCGATTGGAGAGTTATGTATTATATTGAATGCATAGATCTTAAGCTATACATTGGAGTTTTTGCTAAATAAGAAGTTTGAATGGGATTAAAATTAAAGCGAATATAGAAGATATCATACTCTAATTGTACTACAGGAAAATTTTGCTTTATAAGAAAAGATATGAAATTGTAACAGGACAGACAAAAGTATAACTATAATGGTTGCTTTGAACTGAGATGAGATAATTAAAACAAAAGTTGAGAAAATTAAAAGAGGGGGAAAAATTATCTAAGAAAATATAAAATGGTAATAAGACTATGGAATATAAAAAATGGAGCAGAATTAAGTTTTGTGTCTGTATGAAGAAGGGGATACTGAACCATGCTATTTTCAAAAAGATGTTTTATTTGTATTTTGGTCTTTGTGAAACCCAACTAATTTTTTTTTTAAAAAAGAAGAGGCTGGGACCTAGTCATTTTGTCTGGAATGGCATGGAGCCTCTTGCCTGACGAAGAGAAGTTGGACTAGAACATGAAGTGTCAAACTTGCAGTGGTCATTGTTTGCCATCACATGACGTATTGCAACATTTTCCCCTTCGTGGAGCTGGGGGGTGGCGTGGGCCTATGCATCCCGCCCGTGGGTTGCCAGTTTTGGAACACCCTGGACTAGAAGTTCTCCAAGGTCCAACCCAACTCTTTTCTTCTGTGTGTAGGGCAAACATATGGGACATTTAAAGTTGTAGTCAGTTGCAACATTCATTCCCCTGTGCTCTCCAAAGTGTCTTCTCTCTTTTGAACGTTGAAGTAAAACCCAGTCCTGGGAGACATTATGTGTCCTCAACTTTCTAAATTACCTCCTACCTTCTAAAATGCAGAGATGATAGTTGAACTTTTGTATATTTTATGACCCCAATTACAAGAGGGAAGGTCTAATATCTCACGACTCTCCCCATCCTTCCCCAGACACACTCAATTTCATTGAGGGCTGCATCAAGGTTGTTTGACCTCGGGGGGCATGGTGTGGGTGTGGCCAGGGGCCATGGCCAGCTCGACATCACTCATGTTAGGGGCACCTGTAGTGGCCAAGTGCTAAGGCAGGACTTCTCTCAGATCCTCCCTCCCTCTCATGATAATTTCCTTCCTCCCTCCCTCCCTCCCTCCCTTCCCTTCCTACCTCCCTCTTCATTCTTCTTCCTTCCCCCCTTTCCTTATTTTTCCTTCCTTGCTCTCTTCCCATTTTTCCTTCATTTTCTTTGCCTTTCCTCTTTCCCTTTCTTCTTTCCTGTCACTTCTTGGATGCTCCAATGCAAAAGGGGAAACGTTTCTCCTTTTGTTTTGCTTTTAGTTTATTTTGCTAGCCCTCTGCCAGTGAAAATAGAGCATGGGAGGGCCATACGCCCCTGGGCCCTGTTTTTGGTTATAAAGACCTCCTGCAGCCCTCTGCCAGCAAAACTGGAGCTTGGGAAGGCCGTGTGTGGCCCTCCCAACCCCATTTTTGGCCGTGATGGCCTCCTGCAGTCCTCTGCCACTGACAATGGAGCCCAGGACGGCCACATGCGGCTCCCACAGGCCCCATTTTTGGTTACAATGGCGTCCTGCAGCCTTTTGCCAATGAAAACGGAGCCCAGTAGGACAACACGTAGCTCCCCTGGGCCCCATTTTCGGCTACAACAGCCTCCTGCAGCTCTCTACCAGTGGAAACTGAGTCAAGTAGGGCAACACATGACTCCCCTGGACCCCGTTTTTGGTGCCGATGGCCTCCTGCAGCACTCTGCCAGTGAAAACAGAGTGAAAACAGAAGGCCACACGTGCCTCCCTCAACCTCAGTTTTTGCTGGCAGAGGCACCTCAGGCCTTGAGTTTGACATCTCTGATCTATATATTTCTGGAAGATATAAGAGGAAAAATTATCCATAATACATAGGTTCGCAAAGATGATTACATCACTAGTTTATAGGACTCTCCTTGTAATAAATGACTATTTTGGTTTTTCTGATTCTGTTAATTAACCAACCGAAGCAAAAAATAATTTGAAGCATTTTTATTATTGTTCATATACTTTTTGCTCATAAGAAACTGCCAACAACAAAATAAAAGTACATTCAGCCTGTTTGTAGCCACATCTAACCTGCTTCCTTAGATTCATAACCTGCAGCCTTTGGAAAAAAAGGAAAGTACTTGGGAAAGTGGCTCAGATTAAGGGCCTTGGGCGACTCAGTCAATTGATACAAATTTATAGGCATAAACAGGAGCAAAGATAAATGCTGTTATGTACACTGTTTAACATCTATCATTCATAAGAATATCATCTTTCAATTAATAAATATATAAATATAAAAAAAATTAAAGACATGGATTTTTGGCTTCATCACTCCTCTTTTCTCTGAAGGCATCTTTTCTGCAAAAAGAAATTAGTGTCTCAAAATCCAGGACAAGTCTGCTAACATAATGATTAGACCCCTACATAAAGAAAGTGTTAATTGTATTGCTGTATTGATTTCTTATGCTTTCTCCCATCGACTTGGAAATTAAGTTCAGACCAGAAACTTCTATTTTGCTAGATAGCTTCGAAAACGCATCTCCTTCACTGACTGCTGTGAAACCCCATTCCCCATCCATTTCTTACTGGAGCTAATGTGCACATTACTCTTCGAAATCAACATTCACCAAGAATTAAAACCACCATTTCAGAATCTGTTTTAGTGTCTGGTCAAATAGTTTTACTGCTCATTGCTGAGTGTGGGCTTTTATATGCAGGATAGCGAAAGGCATTTACTACTCTGCATTGAGCCTGTATTCTGCTTAAGCCCCTGCACCACAAAATTTGGCTGTGACGCAGTTCCTGTTCGCCAAAGTCAATCACTTCAGTTACTTCTTGTCCTGTTATCTCCTCCTCTTTGAGTGGCTGCTCTCCAATTTCTTTCAGGAACCACATATATCTGGTAGGAATACTAATGATGACTTGTCCCCATACCAAGGATCCCAGGCCAAAAAAGAGGGACCACAGCCATTGCTCTAGGGTAAGCGCTATGCAACTAAAGGGCTTCCCTCCAAACTGAACAATTACAATTTGTACAATGAAGGTTCCTAGAGTGACACCACAAAAAATGCTATTTCTGAATATTCCCGAAAAAACATTCCGTTCTCCATGAATTTTTCGCGCATTAATTTCATTACAAATTTGCATCATTACAAATGTGTTAAATATAATGGTGTAGTGTTGGGTGGGTGGGGACTGCAGGGTTGAGGTTCGTCCATTTTCAATATCAAATAATTGTTCTCCTACAAACAATAGTGAGAAGACCACTACAAGCTGATAAAGGGCATGTAAGAAAATATTTTTCATCATTATACGGGAGATGAGTGGTTTATTTCTACCATAAGGCTTCCGTTTCAGCAATGATTCAGTTGGCTTTTCTGTGGCTAAAGCAAGAGAAGCAAAGGTATCCATAATGAGATTAACCCACAGCATCTGAACTGCCTTCAGAGGGGAATTCTGGGTGATGCAAGCACCCGTAAAAGCAACTATCACAGCTACTACATTGACTGTAAGTTGAAACTGAAGAAATTTGGAAATGCTATCATACACGTTTCTACCCCACATCACTGCTTTTACAATACTTGAAAAATTGTCATCGATAAGAATAATATCCGAAGCTTCCTTAGCTACATCTGTTCCAGCAATTCCCATGGCAAAGCCAACATCAGCCTTTTTTAATGCTGGCCCATCATTAGTACCATCCCCAGTGACTGCTACTACTTGTCTTTGCTCTGTGACATTGCTATTAATGATCCCTTCCACCAAGTTATATTTATCGGCTGGGGAGGATCTTGCAAGCACGGCTAGGGTAGGCCAGATCCTGTCTATCAATTCTTGTTTGATCTCCCCATTCTGATTACGAATTAATCGATTAAACTCAATCCCCTCTAAACACAGAAAGGTCTCCCCGGGCCGCAGAATCCCACATTTGGCTGCGATTGCTCGTGCTGTGTTAATATTGTCGCCAGTGACCATACGGACAACGATGCCAGCATTCTGACACTTCCTGATTGCGTCTGGAACTTCGGGTCTTACTGGATCTTCAATGCCCACAATTGCAATGCAAGTTAAATCCTTAATAACATTGTCCTCATCGTCCCATACTGGTTCTTTTGAATCAGGGCCACCTGGAAAATCTTTGAAAGCAATACAGATGGTTCGGAGTCCCTCAGAAGCCATTGGGGCAATCACATTTTTAATCACATTTTCCCTATCCTTTCTGGAAAAAGGTTCACGCTCTGCAGCAGAGTTCAATATTTTGGTGCATTTTTGAAGAAGTATTTCAGAAGCACCTTTGCTGAAGAGCTGATAACCACCACCAGCATTTTTCAAAACTGTGCTCATAGATTTCCTGTCAGAATTGAAGGTATACACTTTGTACAATGTTTCTTCTGGGATCTTAGTCCTCATGACCTCATAATCCAGATTTAATTCTATAAGTAAGCCCAGTAAGGCACATTCAGTTTTGTTGCCAATATGACGGGGCAGTCCTCCTTCTATTTCAGGATTCAGGATCTTGGATGTATAAGCACAGTTAACAGAAACACCTTTCAGCAGATAAGCCAACAAAGCTGGATGAATTAAAACAGGGGCAGGGACAATTTTATAATGTTTACCCCCAATAAAAATCTGAACCACTGTCATTCTGTTCATTGTTAAAGTCCCGGTTTTATCTGAGCAAATGGCTGTTGCATTGCCCATAGTTTCACAGGCATCCAGATGCCGGACCAAATTATTATCTCTCATCATTTGCTTCACAGAATAGGCGAGGGAGATGGTTACTGCAAGTGGGAGGCCCTCAGGCACAGCTACAACCAAAATCGTCACGCCAATGATAAAGAATTTCACCATATATTGTATATACACAGGCGTACATTCAACAGTCCAAATGCGCTTCTCAACCACAAATGTTCGAATGAGAAAAGAGGCTATAAGAACAGTGACGGTGATTATAGACATTGCCAGGCCAGCTTTGCCAATTTGCACGGCTAATCTGGTCAGTTTTCCCTGGAGGACAGATTTTTCTTTTTTGTGCCCAGTAGATTTTGGGTGGCTTTCCTCAGTTTCCTCTGTTTTATTCTCTTCAACTTTTTTCCCTTCTTTGTTCTTAGGGGAACCATTCTTGTTGGTCTCTTTTGGTGTCTCGTGCTCTCCAACTCCAAGTAAAGTGAGGATAATGCCAGTTTGTGAGTTAATGCCAACAGCTGTAACAACCATTTTTCCAGAGCCTTCCATCACATGGGTACCTGACAGCAGCATAGGGTCGTGTCTTAAAGTCTTTTTGACTTGATCAGATTCCCCGGTAAGGGAGCTTTCATCTAGTTTCAAATCATAGCCTTGGAGAAGCAGACCATCAGCTGGTAGAAGATCCCCATATTTGATTTGCACGACATCCCCAACCACTAAGTCAGCTACTGGGATCTGTGTTACATTCCCACTCCTGATGACAGTAATTTTTTGCTCCTTTTCAATGCGATTCTGCAGCCCTCTGAACTGTTTTTCCTTGCTCCAGTCATTGAAAGCTGTTACAAGCACCACACAAACAACTGATAGAAGAATAGCAGAACCTTCAATCCATTCGGTGTTCCCTTCTTCTTCTTCTCCTTCAAATTCTTCCAAACGACATACTGCAAGATTTACCCCTGAAGGATGATAAAATGAAAGTCCCAATGATATCAGGGCTGCAACTTCCAAGATACATAATGTCATATCCTGCAGTGCTTCCCATATCAGTTCAAGAAATGTTAGGGGCTTTTTAGGGGGTATAAAGTTCTTTCCAAACACAGATTTCCTAAGCTCGACTTCCGATGAAGATATTCCATTTGTAGGAGATGTTTTCAGATATTTACAGATTTCAAAGATGTCGCCGTATAATTCTTTTATTTTGTTCACAGCTTCTTTCTTTCGAAATTGCATTAGATTTTTCAGCTCTGAGGTGGTGATATTGAAGTCAGATGACGTATTATGTACTGGGGTCACCATCACTGTGCCTTCCTGAAATTTACAAGGATAACCTAGAGAAAGTTAACAGCATTTATAAATTAAAGCTTAGAAACACATTTCTTACATTTATGTAAAAGCACTACCAGTATTTATGGAGGAAAGTACTTTAAAAAATATCAGAGCAACAGGAATTTTTTTCTCAACTATTGAAGTAATTCTTACTGGTACAATTGTAACAAGCAATGTGGAAAAACATATATATTTGTACTTGAACCTCAAAAAACATGGCATGTTTTAAAACTGTGCTTGGGGATTTCTCATTCTTTTTTAATTTGCAAAAAAAAAAAAATTGGACTGGGCCCTGGAGAAGGGAAGAGATTTTTTATCCACCTTCTGTTTATACTAGAAAAGTAGAATAAAATAAACAATAACCAGATAGACAATTTTGGCAGTCAGAGGCCACAAATTCTGAAGAGCTACAGGAGGCTATCTGATGGTATTATGATATCACTAAATAGGTGGAGTTCCACTCAAAAGGTATATGTTTAAAATTATATTAAGCAGAGTGGACATGTTATTTTCTATACTTCTTTCCCCAAGATCTCTTTCTCTCTCTCTCTCTCTCTCTGGCTTGCAGTTTCTCTTGGCTGTGGGAATATCTAACTAGGATGTTTGATTTTGTGTAGTTCAACTAGAAATCCATATAACTTCATTCGGTGGGACTTGTAATGTGACACAATTCTACTAAGAAATAAGGCTTGCTGAGATCAGTAGGATTTATACCTGTGTGAATAGCTGTACAACTGCACTATTACAAGATCACTTCCCATGTGTACAAAGATAAAAATCTGAAGAAATTAGATCTTACATATAAACCTGCAACCCAGGTGTGCTTTTAGCAATCGGACCAAAAGGACCAAACACAGGACCGGTATTTTGAATTTCTCCACAACTGTGTAAGGATCACTCAGCCCCAAATTCAGAATGTACATTTGTTGTTTTAAGATAACTAACTTTTTAAGTGAACAATATTGGTCTTCCTAAAGTGCTATATTTCACATAAATTGTATTATTGTTGAGGACAATCTATTTACTACCCCATGTCACCATGAATTCATTTTCATCTCAAAAGGAACCTGATTGGAATACTTGTTACAAGTATACTTCAGGGTGTGCCTCAGGTATAAATGAGAATAGTTCTCGTGCATTTTTCTTCTGTAAACTAAGCATCAAACTAGAATGTAAACATGTTTCATAATAATAAAAAAATGCCAGGTAATCAGATCCTTATACAACAGGAAGAGGAGACTTGACTAGAGCAAAGGTGTCAAACTCACTGCGTTACATTGCCATCATGTGATGTTTCACGATGTTTTTCCCATTTATCATGCATCTGGCCCACAGGCCGCCAGTTTGACACCCCTGGACTAGAGCATTCATTCACTGGAGAGAATTTCCTTTTTTCAAGTAGAAAGTTACCCTCTTGATATTCCTTCTGATGAAAACAAGGTTCCTCTCAAGCTTTTCATTAATAGAAAATATGGATTTGGATTGGATGGGTATTCTGGTGATCACAGAAAAAGAAGTGCAAGATCTATTACACAGACAAAAGCCAGGAAAAGCACAGGGCCTGACAAGATAACTTCTTCTTGTTTAAAAGTCTGTGCTGACCAATTGGCCCCCCCATATTCACCTGAATCTTCAAAAGATCAGTAGAGATGTGCTATGTTCCTTCTTGCTTCAAACGCTCTACTTTCATCCCAATGTCAAAGAAACCCTCTATCAAGAAACTGAATGAGCACAGACCAACTGCTCTAACATCTGTAGTTATGAAAACCTTTGAAAGGCTAGTGCTGTCCCCACCTGAAAACCATCATGGATCCACTGTTAGACCCCATATAATTTGCATACGAAGCAAATAGATCAACAGATGATACTGTTAATATGCTTTACACTACACCCTACAACACCTTGAATCTCCAAAGACCTACACAAGAGTCCTTACAATACTAGACAACACAGTAGGGACCTTCACATTTCTAGGTTCTATCATATCAAAAATGTAATCAAAAAAGCACAACAAAGAATGCTCTTTCTGCATCAACTCAGAAAGCTCAAACTGCCCAAGGAGCTGCTAATCCAGTTCTACAGAGGAATTGTTGAGTCTATCATCTGCACCTCTACAACTGTCTGGTTTGGTTCTGCAACCACCAGGACAGACACAGACTTCAGAGGATAATTAGGACTGCAGAAAAAGCAATTGCTACCAACTTGCCTTCCACTGATGACCTGTATACTGCATGAGCCAAAAAGACGGCTGTGAAAATATTTACAGACTCCTCACATCCCGGACATAAACTGTTTCAACTGTTTCAACTCCTACACTCAAAATGATACTATAGAACAACTAGACACAAGGATAGTTTTTTTCTGAACGCTATCACTCCACTAAACAAATACTTCCCTCAACATTGTCAAACTGTTTACTAAGTGTGCATTACTAATTTTTACTATATTAATCCTCCCTTTCACCCATCTCCTCCCACTCATGACTGTATGAGTGTAACTTTGTTGCTTGTATCCTTATGATTTATATGGACTGTTTCCTAGTATGATTGCTTATTTGTACCCTATGACTATATTAAGTGTTGTATATTATGATTCTTGACAAATGTACATTTTCTTTTATGTACATTGAGTGCATTTGCACCAAGACAAATTCCTCGTGTGTCCAATCACACTTGGCCAATAAAGTATTCTATTCTGTTCTGTTCTATTCTGGCTCAGGAAGTGACATGGTAAAAAGATTTGCTGTTATTCCACATAAAGACCCTGATTCAACTTGATAGAGCCACTTAAAAAAGTCAAAAGGGCAATTGCTATACATGTTACAAAGAGGTAGAGATGGTCAACATAGAGTTATTGCTGCCATTTTGACTTTCTTGATTTCCAGAGAAACCCTTACTGCCATTTCACTGATGCTTTGAAAGACAAGAAAGACTAGGATATACTGTTATTGTTTTCATTAGTTCCACTTGGAGAAAGAGACACTAAGAGTACACAAGCCCTACTGCAACTCTCATTCCTGAACTTCTCTGGTTTTCTCCAGCAATATGAATTATGATGAAACTTTCTCAGCTCTTTTTCAGAAATAACACCTTCTTAGTAGAGATAGGCTGCACAGTTTAGCAACATGCTTCTTGAGCTCCTGAATGAAAGGTGTGGTTTATATTTATATAATAAGCAAATCCTGTAATCTCCTATTATTAGTCAGACTTGCCAGAGTAATGTTGGAATTTAGCAACATCGAGGGGGGGGGGGGCTACATCCATGTAATATATAGAGATCAGATATTGAATCATCTGTATTATCAACTTTGTCTATTGATGACACGATGCTAATGTGTCTATGTAATTCTGAAATGTCCCTTAAGCTTATAATTATGGAATTGTTATAATGGAACTGATATACAGTTGTACCTTAGTAGTCAACTACTTTGAAACTCATCAAATTTGGTACTCAATGCATTTTGGTGTGAAAATTTTGTCTGGTACTCATCCTTTGTTTGAACTCAACGCACAAGCTAGAACTTGTTGGTGTTGGTTGCCTTGTGACTCATTACATTATTCCTTATGAGAAAAATTGTTTGATACTCATCATTTTGGGTACTCATTGCACCTCCTAGAACCAATCAACAATGACTACCAAGGTATGGTACCACTTTATGCTGTTATTACTATGTCAGTTGCATATACTATTTCGGCTGATTAACCAAAATGTGGCATGAGTGGGTTTAACCTCTTGAACAAGACTCTCAAGTTCCTGTGAATACAGAGAGGAGGAAAATTGGATTTCACTGTATGGAAGATATTAGTCTTACTCAAGTTACTCCCCACACATATGGTTGACTGCATGCAGAAAAGGGTCCTGTTCAAGTTGTACAAACATTCAATCTCCTGCATACTTGCATATTAGCTAAGCATCAAAATTAAAGCCAGAGGAAGTCACAACACATTTCACTCCTGGTCTCAGAGCCACTATTCTTCAGTAAAGGAATTTTGAAGTATGGCTCCATAACAGACTTAGATAAGAAAGTACCAAGAAACTCAAAGACTATTGAGATATTAATTAACTGCATTCCAGGAACACAGTGAGGGATGATTTATTGCTCAATGGTTTGCTGAATAAACCCCAGTTGGCTGGGTTTATACTATGTGAAACCACAACCTCCTAAGTACTAAGTAACATATAACCACCTTCTGACTAGCATACTCCATGAATATTGTCATAAAACTTTGTTTTATGAAAATTGTCACACACTATATTTTTATTAACACAACTGGAAGAAAAAAAATATGGTAATGTTTTAATTATAGGTAATTCTATCATTGGCTTACCTGAACAGGGAACTTCAGGCAGTACAGGGCACTTTGATCTCAAAGATGTAGCATTTTCAAATGAAAGCAGAAAGAAAACCTCTTGAAGGGAAAGCAGGAAAATCAGAACAGTAACAAAGGAAAGATAGGAGAGAAATTAACTTTTACAAATTAATTTCAGATAAATTAGCATACCTTTATAGTAATATGGACCAAACCATTAAGAGCTTTCTCTCAAAGGGGGAGCACTTTAAAGTGTTGGTAGGAATCATTTAAACTTTCCATGTCTGTTCAGAAAATCCAGATCCTTTTTGTGTGAAGTTCTGTAATTGGTTCTGTTCTTCATTTCCCAATTAAGTAATGGCTGCTCTATCAGATAGTAGTACCCTTTAAGAATCATTCATTAGATCCAGTTGTTTTATTTTGATGATTGGGATTAATCATTTCCCATTTATTTTCCCATTTATTACCTGTAGGTATGTCTATCTCATAAATGTTGAATTTGCACAACCTACTGAAACCAGTTAATTACATTGGCTAGCATAATTTGCTAGGCTAAACTATGTTAGTTGGTCACCTGCTCCAAAATTCATCTCTAAGATACTGATCTTGTTTTCCTCGAAGGTTGATGAATTACATTTCTCAGCATATGAACCTCACCTTTATTTGGTTCAAAGTACAGCAAAATGATAGAATTTGATTATTGTGAAAAGGCAACAGTTATTTATGTTACTGAATTTTTACTGGTGAGGGAGAAATGTATGGATTACATCTCAAAACCTTTACATGAAAAACCAATCTCAAGCTATATATGGGTAGTCACAAAAACATTTTCATTTGTATTCACATTTTAAACAACATTTCCTACATTTTTTCTATAGCAAAGTGGGTCCATTTCTGCCAATACAAACCTACATATTGTAACAACAGTGAGTGTTGAGAAAATAATACACACATTTTGTATTATCACTTTAAAATTCAAGGAGCTTAGATACCACAACCAAAGAATCTCTCCAATGTCTGTCTAATTATGGTCTGCAGTAAAGGTGAAAAAACAGCCAGTAATCCTTAAAAAAGCAAGCGTTTAAACTAGAAAGCAAGAAGGGTGTATGTGCACACTTACATGGCTTTATAGCAATATGATCCATAGGAATTAAGAACTGAAATGTTTTGATCTGGAAATGATCATTCTCACTTATATACACCTGAGTCATGTGACTGTTATAGAGTCAGAGTCCTTTTTTTTTTTTTAAAAAAAGAGCAATCTANCCTTTTTTTTTTTTTTTAAAAGAGCAATCTAATTTAAAGTGGAAAAAAATTGTTACTGTTACCTGGAATTTAAGGCTTCGTTATTAGTTTTTAAATAAAGGTGATGCTAATATTTTAGCATGTTTAGCATGTCTCCTTCTGAAGGCCAGGAGATCATGTTTTCCTTTTAATCAAAGCCATTTTTTTTGTTTTTTATGTGCAAAAATAGCTTTTTCAGTAACTAAACAATAGAGAATATATTCTGGAAGTCCTTGAACATATTGCAAGTATATTAAGAAAAATGCAGACTTGACTGGGAAAAAAGGTGACATCACCCATAAATTTGCCATTTGTGGAATGTTATATATAGGATCAATATTTTCTGTTGTTTAATTATCACATCTAATTGATGTTGTTTATCATTTGATTTGTTACCTTTAGATGCATCACACATATCAAATGTATGTATTATTTGTTTATGTGCCCTGAATAAAGATTTTATTTCCCCTTGATAAAAGTTTTTTGCTTTGTCTGAATTATGTGGTGATTCATATTTTGAGGCAAATAAAACCTTCTTTAAGGGTACAACTATTTTCTCAGTCACATTCAGGGAACAAGTTCCTTCAGCTCCATGCCTCGCAAGTTGCCTGAGTTTGCAAGTAATATTATACTTCTGCATACACAATGCTTTTTGGCTGAAAAGGTTCCAATGCTTTTAACAGCTAGTTGCCAAGTATGAATTTTGCAAATAAAGCGTTTTTCTTAGTTTCATATTCATATCAATAACATTCTTACAAAGATATGCCCACCCTGTTAGATAAAGGTTGGGACATTTAGGTAGACATCCCTTTTAAGCCACAGTCCTCCCCATTCTTGCAATCTTTTTCTTGTCAAACTCTTGACATTTTGAAAAGGGGAGGCAGGTATTGGAATAGATTTAGCTAGAAGCTGGAAATGAAGAAATGAGAATATGTTAAACATATGGTTAGAAAGGAAAATAGGCCCTGTAAGACAGAGGCAGAGGGCATTTAACATTTTCACAGTATAGAAATAATTCCACATGTATGAATACTAAAAAACCATTGGTGGTTAGTCTGTTTTGCAAAAATATTTTGGCTAATGTAGCAAAAATGGTACAGTTTAATGTGAATTGCATAGTTCTAACCTGCATTTTGGCTTTAGTCCTGCTCATGTTCCCTGATCCCAAGCTAATCTTGTTCCAACTGTCCCAGCATTGCTTTGGCCTAGCTCCAAAGTCCAGAAATATATTTTTTCACATTGGCCAGTAACTGTTCAAAGTGGCAGTTACAACAGGAAGAGATGTTGAATTGGAATGATACCAGCAGCCAATGAGACCATCGCTAATAGTCACATTCTCATGAACTCTGACTCTTGATGGCATCCACATCTGTGCAACCAAACAGGATAACCCCCTTCCCTGATAAATGTACACAGACTCCTGGATTTTAAAGGTACCACTGTTCTGTCCTTGTTGGGTGGACTGCAAAAGCTAAAAAATGGTCATCTTATAAAAAGAAAAGGTCCATCTATGTGGTTGTTCAGTATGAACACAGAGTTGATGGCCAATAATTAAGCAATGTTACTGTAGTTCTGTAGTAATACAGTTCTGATATTTAATAGTATAGAATAGAATAGAATTCTTTATTAGCCAAGTGTGATTGGACACGCAAGGAATTTGTCTTGGTGCAAATGCTCTCAGTGTACATAAAAGAAAAGATACATTCATCAAGAGTCAAGAATCATAATGTACAACACTTAATGATAGCCACGGGGTACAGTAAGCAATCAAATCATACTAGGAAACAGTCAATATAAATTGAAAGGATACAAGGCCCTAATCTGTTCAAGAACATTTCTATTAAATTGCCATCCATATTTACGTCTTGACTAGAGCATAATTTTTGTTTTTGGGTGGTTAATGACTATATAATAAATACTCAACTTATGACAGTTCATTTAGTAACCACTCAAAATTACAACAGTACTGGAAAAAGTGACATGACTGTTTTTCACACTTATGATCATCACAGCATCCCCATGGTCATGTAATCAAAACTCAATTGCTTGGCAACTGACTCATATTTGTGAAAGTTACAGTGTCCTGGGGACGTGATCACTTTTTGTAACCTTCTGACAAGCAAAGTCAATGGGGAATCCAGATGCACTTAACAATCAGTACTAATTTAACAGCTTCAGTGATTCACTTAACAATTGTCTTGCTTAGCAACAGAAATGTTGGGATCAGTTGTGGTTGTAAGTCAAGGACTACCTGTGGTTGATCTCAAAGCTGTCTTCAGTCAAAAAAGTGAATTTCAGATAATGGCTGCATCATTTGCATTTAAAAGGAAGCAGTAAGTCTACTTATTTCTAGTGCCAACTCTTAGCAATCACACAGATAAATCTTCTCCAGGGTGATCTGTGCCCAGCATGACCCTTCATGTCCTCTAATGGCACCCCCATTGCTGCTTTAATTGAATTCATCCACCTTGCTGCTGGTCAACTTTCTCTTTCCTTCCACTTTGCCAGCATTAGAGACTTCTTCAGAGCTCAAGGTCTCCACACAATGAATCTAAAATACAGGAATTTGAATCTGATAATTTGTGCCTCTAGTGAGAACTCTAGTTATATTTGTTCAAGACACATTTGTTTCCTCACCTGCCTGTGATATTGTCAGTTTTCTCCAACCCCAAATTTCAAAAGACTTAGCAGGTGCTGTTCTGGTTTTGTGAGTTTTCCTCGTAACTTCTTCTTATAAAATTGAATAGCAAAGGGACTAAAATACAGTTATGTTTAATACTCTTGGAAGTTGACATCACAGCAGAGAATTAACCTTATGTCAAGCCTAATTTGGATACACAGTAAGTATTACCATGCAATACTCTAATACCAACAGGTGCTTATGATTGATTGGATGCTTCCTTGTGTCCCCTTTCTCGCCATATTAAACCCTTTTTAATCCTCAAAAGAATCACTACCAGCCCTAATGGCAGATGCTTGTGTGAAAAAACGTTATTTTGCCAGGGCAAAATCTTTGCAAACTGTTTCTGGCAAAATATCAAGTGACCGCAGCTACCACCAGAGTGTAAGCTTAGCTGGTATACAATTTTGTGATACCTGTGTGATATATATTTATTAAAGTATTGAACCTACCAAATTACAGTATTAAAAATTAACCAGTTCATGAACTACCTTGTAGTTGTAAAATGGCCTATTTAGGAAGCTCTGGTCTCTGAGAATGGTCTCTCATGTTGATAGACAGACAGACAGATATAGATCAATAACAATGAGGGGTCAGATTAAATATAAACCACTGGTGAAGGAAATAGAAGCCTTGTAAGTGTTCCAATATCTGAGGGGCTGCCACAGAGAGGAAGGAGTCAAGCTATTTTCTAAAGCACCTGAAGGCCAGACAAGGAATAATGGTTCTAAATAACTTCATGGTAACAATGTTCAATGATACATAAAGAATATTAAAATGATTAACTCCGAGCTTTCTGAAGTAAGACAGGTTGCTCTACAAAATAGGGTATGCTTTAGGACATTGTATTAGCTACAAAAGGGGGGGGGTGCTCTGATTCATTCAATTGCTTGTATACATTCCATGATTTCCAACCCCATATTACAAAGACAGTAAAAGTAATGGAAGAACGTATTTGCTCTAATCCATTATCACAAAGAAGGTGATTCCTCATTGCCAGACCTGTGGGAGAACTATGGTCTTGGCTTCCCAGTTCTACTTCGTTTAGATCTACCATAATGGGATTATATTGATTATTATATGCTGTGTATTGTTGTGTTGTTGTGTTCAGTGTCTCCCTGGTGCAATAACAACGTGTGGGGAAAATATGGGGAAATCCTTGGCGTTCAAAGATTTGAGAAGAAGCAGAAGCAGAACCTCTAAGATGTATCAGAGAAAATCACTCTGAAAGAAGCAGAGATCTGCTCTTGAGTTTGAGTACAAGAGTGGAAAAAGAAAAAGGGGGGATTGTGAGCAGAATCGAAGTCATGTGGATGACCCATTGAATTAAATAAGGAAGTGTGTCTCAAACTCAGTAGCTCTGCTAAATAAGAAAGTGTTCCAGTTGTTGCACAAGAGAAAAAAAACAAGATGAGGCTAGAACAATGGGGAATTGTAATAAAGTCTTGCCGAGTAGAAACCGTGTAACTGTCTTTGCTAGATAGGGAGCTATATGAACCTTCGAAATATATGGTGTCAATTTGAAAACAGAAAGAATGTGAGCCAAGCCCTCGTTACGAGGGGGCGGACAGTTAGCGGATAAAAAATGCTGCCTGAATTTTGCTCTGTGTTCCTTCAATGCCTGGGGAACCGTCTCTGCAGACACCTGAATAAAACCTTGTTTTCCTTGGATTCAACGAATCTTTTGGTGGTTTTTATCTGCTTCCACCTCACAAATCTCTAGCGCCACATAATGGAGTGCATTCCTGTTATTTGTCCCAGCTTCTGCCAACCTAGCAGTTCTTAATTAGCATGTAAAAATGCAAGTAAAAAAATAAGGACCATATTTGGTGGAAGTAACAGCTTCCCATGCATCTCTGGAATTTAGTCATGCCGGCCATATGACCCACAGAACATCTTCAGATGGCGCTGGCTCTTCAGTTTATGTAACAGAGATGAGCACTACCGCCCTAGAGCCAGAAAACATAACAGCACGAATGTGCGAGAGGAACCTTTACCTGAACTTATGTTCCTTGGATACCTCAGATCTTGGAGGCCTTAGGTACAAATATGTTGACAAAATTTAAGTGTAAATGATTATTTGGTTTTCTTAGAAAAATACCTACAAACAGATGACAGATTAATAGATAATCAGACTTAGAAGGGACCTTGTAGGTCACATAGTCCAACCCCCCGCCCAAGCAGGAAACCCTACACCATTTCTGACAGATGGCCAGTCCAATTTCTTCCTTGAAAAGTCTCAAGGTATGGCACTCCCACAACTTCGGAGGGCAACTTCTGTTCCATATGTGGTTGATTGTTTCTCACTGTCAGAAAATTTCTCTTTATTTCCAGGTTGAATCTTCCTTGTTCAGTT
>BHFT01016869.1:0-60222 GCA_004320025.1 Laticauda laticaudata
TTTGCCCCTTTTGAGAGCGGATAATAACGGATGGAACATTTTTCTCGTCCGCTGTGTCCTTTTTACAAACGTTTTGCCTCTGTTGGGCAGTGTGACAGGGCCTTTAACCCCTTTTGGACCCCTTTTGGATACTTTTTAAGAGGAGTACAGTACTTGAACAAGAAATGCAATTTCTATATCCTTTTGTGCTCTGGGCTATGTATCAATTTCTATTGTAAGTCAACTGGAGAATGCCAGTAGCTCCAAGTAAAATTAAGGGGAAATTCACATGGCTCCCCCTGTCTTCAAGTTTTTATGCAGTTCATGTGAATAATGAAACAAGGAAAAACTGTATTCACTTAGATGCACTCATGCAACAAAATCCCAAGCGTCTATTCAAGAATGCACAACACATAGGAATTTTCAAAAACCTAACTGATAAAATAAATACCCATATATTGCCTGATTTTTAAGCATTAGAGTTGATTTCCCTGTTTATCTGCTATATTCAGCTTAGATATTGTCTTAAGATAATTTCACATAAAATAAATTTAATAAGTTAAAGACAGTAGCAATTTTAGTTTCCTCTCCATAATACAGATAGACAAATGCTGTAGGACAGCCATATGCATATTTAAGAATAAATCCATAAACTATAGATTTTAATGAGAAAAATAAATCTACTTTGTATTAGAATAGATTTCAGTCTATAACCCTGCACAACAAAAACTATTTCTCCAACTACTTAATAGATTTAAAAATAAATCTTGCAGTTTGGCAGAGTATTATAGAGAATGTTGTTATGTTTAGCAGAGACTGGGAAAAATGCTCTTTTAAGCTTTTCCATCTTCCTTTATTTTTTCCTGTTTCCCATAACAGTAGGCAGGGTAAAAAAAAAATGAATTGCCCCTCCTTCCTTCCTTCCTTCCTTCCTTCCTTCCTTCCTTCCTTCCTTCCNCTTCCTTCCTTCCTTCCTTCCTTCCTTCCTTCCTTTCTTCCTTCCTTCCTTCCTTCCTTCCCCTGGCATACTGATCAGGGGAGAGGGTTATTTGTTTAAATAAATTAGTGGACATGGTCTTGTTCCCTTCCTTCTTTCTGTTCTCTCTCCCACCTCATTTCTTCATCTGTAATTGGTTGGCAACCATGGAGCCATGCTTTTGAGAAAAAAAAAACACACAGATCTTCAAGGAAAGTCAAAAATTCAAGATGATATCCCAAATCCATTGGAAATGGGTAACTTACAAATTCAAAGAAAGAAAGAAAGAGAGAGAGAGAGAGAGAGAGAGAGAGAGAGAGAGAGAGAGAGAGAGAGAGAGAGAGAGANGAGAGAGAGAGAGAGAAAGAAAGAAAGAAAGAAAGAAAGAAAGAAAGAAAGAAAGAAAGAAAGAAAGAAAGAAAGAAAACTCCATGATCAAAGCGCAGCAACTGTAACAACACAAAAAGATGTAGAGTTTTGATCATAAAATCACAACAACCATTTTGGTGTTTTTGAACCCCCCAGATATCCATCTACTGTAGGATGAAGCTGTTGTCTTACCTTTAATCTTCTTTTCAACACACTTCGTTGGGATCTCCACCTGTAAAATTTCTGTAAAAAGTTTTATTCTTTTGTTAACTCCCTTTCCCCCATTTTCTTTTGGGGACTTTCTTGGTGAGAGGATCCTGGATCTCTATCCTATATTCTTATCTAGAGTAGAGAAAGTTTTTGCTCATTCATAATTAGCATCACTCACAAGAAGTGGGAAATGTGCTATGATCAGAATGCTGTGCTTGTTTTAGATGTATACACAAGCATTTCTCACATGAAATGAAATCCCCATAATCATATAAGTAATAACCAGAGATAATAATATGCCACTTTGACAAGGTGCATTGATCTGTGTATCCTCCCTTGAGTAAATGCAGCGAAAGTGCCTGTTAGTCTTTTATCGATTTCAAACTCTTTCCACCATTGAGCATGCCAGAACTCTTTCCACCTTCCCCAGCATGCCAGATCAATAAGATGATTCAATGCCTGGGAGTGCTAATGTCTGAAGTATATACTATTTAAAGTTTAGTTAGAAATAATTTTTTGGTTTCTAGTTACATTACAAATTGCAAGAATGCAGTCTTGCCACAGAAAAGAAGTACAGTTTTTAGAAAGCCATTTAATTTAGAGACCTATATTGTCCAATTTTGAAACAGAAGTTCTATCACCCATTGTTTTACTCCACTGAATATATCTGTCGTCAAACATCACAGTCATTTTTTTCTTGAATGTCACTCCATCCACTTGTTTGAGAGGACATCAAAAGCAGGATGTAATTTTTTACTAAATTACTAAAAATGGACATAATTAAGCAGGATGGAATATATATATAATATTATAGTATATATATATATATATATATATTATATGTATATATTGTATATATGTTATATATGTATATATAATATATCATATATGCTGTCAGCTTCCTTTCTGCGTATTATCCCCACGTCACCTGAAGAGAAGCTGAACAGCACACATGTAAGTACCTGTGAAAACTTAAAAAAAACATATCTATATCTATATCTATATATTTGTTTTTTTAAGTTTTCCGCGGTACTTACATGTGTGCTGTTCAGCTTCCTTCGGGTATTATGCCCACCAGGCTATGATGATGGAGATGAGATTTCTGCCGAAAACGTTGCGCTACAACTTTAAAAGCACAAACTACAATGACGTGGATAATTACCCGAGGAAGCTGAACAGCACACACACACACACACACACACACACATATATATTTGAGGATTTATGGTGGACCTTTGAGGATTTATGGTGTAATTGATTTCTTTTTTGAGAATTTAATTTGTGAAATAATGTCACAGGATTCCTTTCCAAGAACTGCAGTGTTCCTGGTGCTTTACTAAAAAACATAAATCCGGGTTTTCTCTCTTAAGGTAAGAGGAGAAGGAGCAATGGCAAAAAAAATAGGAGAACTGTAAATAATATACAACAATTTGTGCTTGGGATACATCATTAAGCTGATCTGTGCCTTTTACAGATTGGTCCCCAAAGATGATAACAAAGATGTGACCAGCAGTGACATGGACAAGATGCATGCACTCAGGGCAGAGATTTCATGAGTTCCTACAGTGTGTATGTGTGTGTATAAGAGTCATGTTTGTGTGTGTGTGTGTGTGTGTGTGTGTGTGTGTGTGTGTGTGTGTGTGTATCAAAAGTCAGGATAGCAGCCACACAATTAAAAGCCCCATTCCTCTTTACATGGATTTCATCTGCAAGGACCAACAAAGGTTGATCAAGTACAGTAGTCACAATAGACACCTTGGTTTCTTTAAACTGTCTTAAACAGGGATGACCCTGGAAGGATGGGAGAACACTTGCAAGCATTTTCCCTTTTACTGAAAGGTTTTAAAATGGGAACAGAGAGAGGGAAATTGTTGCAAGGCAAACTGCTTCTACTTCCAATGTAAACATCCCAAATGATTTCAAAGGGTTAAATTTGAATGCAAAAATGAGCAAATTTCTGCTGTACAATTTCAGATTCAGGGGATCTGGAGAGGGCTTAACCTTTGCCTTCTACCCTCTTTCCCACTGTTTTTGTTGAAAAAGGACATTGCAAAGCTGAAAAAGGACATTACAAAGTTGAAAAATAGCCATTTTGCCACCAAATTTTCACAGAATGATCTCAGAATGTTGGGGAAATATAAGACATGTAAGTCTGAGGTCGACCCACCACCACCTTAAAAACAAAGGTGTTTTGCCTGAAAGTTTGCAAAACATGGAGAAAGCACTAAGGGAGATATAGTTCAAAAGTAACTCTTCCTTTTTAATAATCCCAAAAGGAGTAAATTTTGAAACAGAACTGTCTACGAGCAATGGTGGAGTCCTAGTTGAGAACTGACCAAATAGTGAGGGTACTTAACTGTAGCCACCCATTCCATGAAGAGTTATTTTCAGTACATAAATAAAATAGGAACATGTTTACCTGATTTCAGGTGTTGGTATTCCTACTACAATGCAGTCCAACTGCACTTTGGTTCCTTCAGAGACCTCTCTGCTTTTTAGTTTTTGAGTAAAATGTGGTGGTTGACCTATTGGCTCCTCAGAATAAAAAGGTGTAGCTGATGTCTCTGTGCTTAATTCTGGATTTTCTAATGTATGAACCGCTTCCACATCTGCCTGTTGAGGATAAGCTGGGTTTTCCAGTGATGGCTGAATTTGATCTGACTCTTGAGATATTGGGACACAAGGCCTTTCCCTGTTTTCAGATAAATTGTCTTGGTTGGCCTTGTGTTTAGATTCAAGTTTGCTCCTGTAGTTTTTGCATGTCTTGGGTCTGATTCTTTTTGAACTGTGTGCTTTGAAAAGAGAAGAAAGCTCCTCAATAAAATTGGCAGCCTTGTCGAGCAACTCTTTCTTTGATTCTGTCTCTGATCCAAATGGCTGCTTCTTTGGATGGTTGCCTGAAGTTGGTGTAGATTGGCACTGCTGCTTGTTTGAAATAATATTTTCAGAGTTTTTCAACTCGGAGGGTAAGAACACGTGGATCTGCTGTTCTTCTTCTTGGCTGTTCTCATGTGGCTCTTGATTGATAGCTTGTCTGGCCAAATTGACACTCTCATCTAGCTCTTCTTGGCTCAAAAAGGCAGAAAGATCTGGAAGTTCATCCTGGCCAGTTACCTCATCAGAAGACCTGGAAGTACTCCCAGAATGGACAGAATGCAGAGAAGATTCTGATCTACTCCTTTCACTATTACCTTGATGGTTGCTTTCAGCTAAATAACTCTCTCTCAGAAGTTGAGTTATTGAAGTTGAAGATTCAGAAGTATTGTCTTGCATGCTGTTAACAAAGAGTACAAATAGGACCATAACCTCATAAAATACATAATTTTCTAATACTGAGTTAAAGAAATGAACAGAGGTGTTTTTACTGTTGACTTCCCCAACCTAGAACTTTACAGAGGTGTACTGTAGCTTTCCCCAACCAACAGCTTTTATCACCTCCCCCTCAAGAATTAAGATATATCCAACAATCAGGCTGAGGAAACTATTCTACTGGAATTGATCAACAGATACTGTATGTAATTCCTCTTTTGCTCCAGGTTTAATTGTGATCTGATATGGCTAGGATCTCTATTATTTGGAAGTACTCTAACTTTCTTACAGACTGAAGGTAAATTTTGCTGCACAGAGTGGTATTCTCAACCACTGTATTAGAATTTGTCCCATTTACTCATTCTTTACCTTATCCAGATTCATCCTTCATCCATCTAATCCTGTATTGTGTGCTTGGAGTTATTATACCTCATAAAGAGGCATTTATTTGTCCTACATGATATTCTTTTAAACTGAGAGCTGGGCTTGATTTACTGTATGTATGATAATATTATGCCCTCCCAAATTAAGATTGTGCAGTAACCATATGACCAATCCTAGCAGCATTCATACTTGAATGCAGNGATAATATTATGCCCTCCCAAATTAAGATTGTGCAGTAACCATATGACCAAGCCTAGCAGCATTCATACTTGAATGCAGATATATCATGCAAATATCTTTTTATAAACAGATGCTCATAATCAAAAAGAAGTAGCTGGAATTCAGTATTTGCCATGCCTTGATGATGGTTTGATGGGGATGAGAAATTCTAGAAAAGTTACCCATGAATTGGTTGATCATCCCTGCTTTTATAAGAAGATCTGAAATCCCTAAACATTAGAATGCTCTTTGTCTGAAGAAATTTTCTCAATGGAACTGTATCCTATCATCTCTTTCATAGATTTCTATCTGACTAGTTCATTTTTCAGTATATTTTGGCTCTCACTGTATCTCAAAATTGTATATATTTGAAGTTGACGTAGAAAATGTCAGGAATACCTGATTTTGAATAAATACGGTCCAGTTAAGTTTGGATGAATCTTGGAGAACAACACACCATTTTAGCACTGAGTTGTATTTCCAGAATTGAAATGAGATGTCTTATGCTACTTAAGGGATCCTGGAGAGACTGTGAAGCACACATAGCTCAGTTCACTCCTGCTCATCAACACAGGCTGTTCCTGATGATCTCTTCACTGTATCTAATCTCAGGGTGAACAATGGATAACTCCACACTCAGCACTGACATATAGGGACACTGCTTAACTTAATCACAGAAGTCAGTTAAATTAGTTACTGATTTTGGGCAAACAGATATACCTCTGTTTAAGATAGAGTTGACACCAGGCGTCACTTGAGTTTTTGCCATAATTTGCAGCTGGAGATGTAACTATTATATGTAACCATTTGTCTTAATTTTCTACATTTTTTAGAAATGTTTACTTTGTTGCTCTCATGAACATATTATTTGATGAAACTGATGTAGCATAGTCAAAATATGTGCACAGAGGTCCAAATGTGAACAGAGACTATGATGTTTTCAAGGATATTTATGGAGAGGTGTGAAAAAAAGGCAAGATGATGGATATAACTCATAAGATTAGAAACACATGTAAAAAAGGGCAGGATTTTGATCACACGATGATAGCCATCATCTTGCCTTTTTTTGACCCTTTCCCTGATGCTACTCCTTGACGTTTTTCAATAAACCAACATTAAAGTGCCACTACCAATTTCCAGTCAAAATCTGGAAATTTTCCTCAAGCCATTTCTGCCATTTCTTCAAGCAAAACCATGTTTACAATTATCAGAATCTGACCTCATTTACTAGACACTTTTGACCTGGGATGATATGGCCAGTTATTTTCATGGAAAGCAAGAAACAGTTTGGACACATGGGATACAAGAAGACAAAAGGATTCCCTTAGGTGAAGCTTGAATCGAATGCGTGGAAACCATCATGGATGGTGGTGGTCTCTTTTTCAGAAGTATGTTTTTCAGTTTCTCAGTCTATGCTCCCAGCCCTGCAACTCCCTCATGGTCATATCTGTAACTTGTCTCTCCTTGTTTAGCTTGTAAACCTAGTCCAGGTCATTGGCCAGGTGCCACATCAGCTAACCTTGGAAAATGGGGGAAAAGGTCACAAGTGTGATGGGCAAATTTTTCATAAATAACAGCAAGCATAGCTGACCTGATAATTGTTAAATAAGCAAACAATAAAAGTTAGGATTCACTTAAGAGAGGTGAAAATCTGCTCTATTTTAATTATGAAAGTTCAAACCAAATAAAATAATTTATTACGGATCAGTGATCCAGGCTAAACAAGGCTTCTTAAATAAACTTACAGAATAGAATTATTAAATAGAACATAAAAATAAAATCAGGCATATAGGATGAAAAATGTATTGTACGGTCATGTTTACCCTATCTTGTTATCAGCACTATTCAAGCTATGAAAATAAAATTTGCAAAAGGCATCTTGTGGTCTTTATGCATTAATAAAAAATGAACATAAAAATGAAAGTTAGGTTAGGGGAGGCATTAGTAGCTCTTTACATACGGTATATCTTGATAGAGGTTACAGTGCTGAAAAATATAGTTTGTTTTTAAACCTTACTACAGGTCATCTTGACTTACAAATTACAGTTGAGACCAGAATTTCTGTTGCGAAGCAAGGTGATTGTTAAGTGATTTGTGTCCAATTTTACAAACTTTTTTGCCACAGTTAAACAAATTACTGCATTTACCAAGTGAATCATATAGTCATTAAACGAAGGCTTCCACCATTGTCTTTGCTTTTTGGAAGCTGACTAGGAAGGTTCCAGAAGGTGATCATATGACCCTGGGATGCTGCAACCATTGTAAATATATGCTAGTTGCCAAGTGAGCAAATTTTGATCATGTGACCATTGGGATACTGTGATGGTTATAAGAGTGAGGATTGGTTGTAGGTCATATTTTTCAGTGCTTTGGTAGCTCTGAACAGTCGCTAAACAAATTGTTGTTAAGTTGAGGATTACCCATAACTTTACAAGCGCAGTGTCAGGGTTCCGGCATTACTCCAATTAAATCATGAGCCTTGAGCCACACTCCCAAAACATTTTGTATACACGTTTTATACTTGACAAGCAGAGCCTTTATGCATATGGAATTTTCCACAATTTTACAAAATAATGTGGCTGTCAACAGTTATTGTTGAAAGTTGGTTAGTATCTAGATCTCTGCACTGCTATAGTCCAATTGTACCCTTGATGAGAGTTTATTGTATTCTGTTTGTAATTCTCTATGAAGATCCCCTCACATCCCGGACATAAATTGTTTCAACTCCTTCCCTCGAAACAACGCTATAGAGCACTGCACACCAGACCAACTAGATACAAGAACAGTTTTTTCCCAAACGCCATCACTCTGCTAAACAAATAATTCCCTCAACACTGTCCAACTATTACAAAGTCTGCACTACTATTACTTCTTCTCATCTTCTCATCCCTGATCACCTATCCCCTCCCACTTGTGACTGTATGACTGTAACGTTGTTGCTTGCATCCTAAAGATTAACAGTGACTGTTTCCTAGTATGATTTGATTGCTTATTGTACCCTATGACTATTATTAAGTGTTCTACTTTATGATTCTTGACAAATGTATCTTTTCTTTTATGTATACCATTTTTAAAAACTAGTTAATTAATGATTAGTCAGTTAATGATTCATCACTTATATCTTTTATGTATAGTGAGAGCTGATGCACCAAAGACAAATTCCTTGTGTGTCCAATCACGCTTGGCCAATAAAGAATTCTATTCTATTCTATTCTATTCTATTCTATTCTATTCTATTCTATTCTATTCTATTCTATTCCATTCTATTCCATTCCATTCCAGTCTATTCTGTCCTAAAGACATTCTGTTCTATTCTATTCTATTCTATTCTATTCTATTCTATTCTATTTCTATTCTATTCTAAACAACCATCTATTCTAATGATGAAACTGATAATTATGAATACATTTATGCATTCTAGAATTTATACAGTAACAGTTTGAAAAATGTAAGATTATAAATGAATTTAGAAAGTGATGATTCACATTTGATATAACTTTAATTTGTGCTTAATCACTACAGTGAAATTGATCCTTCACATAGAATAGAATAATTTTTATTGGTCAAGTGTGATTGGACACATAAGGAATTTGTCTTGGTGTAAATACTCTCAATATATATAAAGAAATTTGTTAACATTTGTTAAGAATCAAGAATCATAATGTACAACAGTTAATGATAGTCGTAGGGTACAATCAACAATCAAATCATACTAGGAAACAGTCAATATAAATTGTAAGGACACAAGCAACAAAGTTACAGTCCTACAATCACAATCACATTAAATAGATATATCCAATATTGAGTAAAATTTGATTCTATTCTATTCTATTTCTATTCTACCTACAGTAAACATAGAATAATAATTACAATTACTTGTGAGAAATAAATAAAATTCAACCATTCTCACTAATCAAAGCTTGGGTTATTGAGATGAAAGTTTGACTAAGTAGATAAATGTAAATATCTCAAGAACTGTTAACTCATTCAATCATAAATGGCTTCTATAACTCTGCCAACCTTCCAAGGACTTTTCTATAGAGCAAGCCATTACAAATCCTTTTCACTCATATCTCTACAACCCTTATTTGATTTGACCCTGCATGCGAACAGCGGGTGTAGATTTAGAAAAATTCTCCTTCAAGTTAACCAGAAAGCATGGCTGGCTGAGGAATTCTTGGAGTTGAATTCCACACATCTTAATGTTGCTAAAGTTGACAAACTCTGAGCTTACGTCTCCATCCTCCCCTTGGTGCATGAGCATTTGTGATGGGAAACAGAAGAGTTGAATGTAAACACCAGTTCTTTCCTCTATTTAGGATGCCTGGTGGGCATCATGGCTTAGCACCTGCATTGAATAAAAGCCCAGGAGCCTGGGAACATAGCGAGGGAAGGATTCCTAGGAGCATGAAACCACTGCCCCCAGATCTATGCATCAGAGCTGTCAATGAGCCAGATGTAAATCAGCTGAGCTATTCTACCATGATTTGTCTGGGACCATGGGTCATACCATCAATCTGAATCAAAGTCAATGCCTGCATTTGAGAAGTAAGGCTATAAAAGACAAGGGTTCTAGCTATTCTTTTTACTACTAAAGCATATCCAGAAACTGGAGTGGTTTTGTGTGATACATTCCTTTAATAGAAAATTATATATATTTTTTTAATCTTAAAAAGAAGTGTCTGCATTTTGCTTATTCTAAGATTGAATCGTATCAGTTTCATCGGCATCATTCAGGGGCATCACATGCCACATTATCAAATATTTCTTTGCTATTTTCAAATGATGCTGAAAGTAATGTTTTGTTGTGTATTTAGTAAACAAATAAATGGTTAGCAGTCGGACAATAAAATGTGACCTCTCTTTTTTGGTTGTGGCATGGAGGCTGTATTGAAACACCAGGATCAGTGCAGAGGTGGTATTCAGCAGGTTCTGACCAGTTCTGGAGAACCGATAGCAGAAATTTTGAGTAGTTCGGAGAACCAGCAAATACCACCTCTGACTGGCCCCACCCCATCTATTCTCTGCCTCCCAAGTCCCAGCTGATCAGCTGGGTCTTCTTTTGTTGCCTTGCACAGGAGAATGGAGTTGGAAAGCAGGGAATGAGATTTTGCAGTCACCTTCCCCCAGGAGAAGGGTGGGAATGGAGATTTTACAGTATCTTCCCCTGCCACACCAAGCCACGCGCACCAAGCCATGGCATGCCTACCAAGCCACACCATGCCCACCAAGCCATGCCCACAGAATTGGTAGTAAAGAATTTTGAATCCCACCACTGAGTGCAGATAATGGTGCAATTGAAGAAAGATTCCTAATATCAACTATTAAATGAAGACCCAACTCTCTGGAAAAGACTCCAATGCTAATAAAGGTGGAATGAAAGAAATAAAGAATACCAGCAGAAAGGTGGATGGACTCTATTACAGTGGCAGTAAGTACTCCATTGGAAGACGAGATCAAAGAAAGATTGCTATGGAGGAAATTTATCCAAGTGGTAGTTTGGGGTCAAAAATAACTTGACATTGCATAATCAAATCAATCATTTCTAGTCAAAAGGAGGAATCTGAAATGGAATGCTATTTTAATTTTGTTCACTTGTGGGCTTCATAGAAGTATCTATTCAGCAATTATGGAAGGAGAAATTTGAACTAGAAAATCCACAAGGAGCATCTAATTCACTTGTTGGGATGATTCTCATGAGGATGTGATACCCTTAATTGACTTACACTGATTGAGAATCTGTCAAAATTTCAAAATTTGCAATGATAAGATTTATAATTTAAAGAGTCGCCTTGTAGGGGAGATGGGCTGCATATATTTGAATAACTAACTAAATAATTAAAATTTTAACTGGAAGTATTTTTAGGTGGGGGAGACAAGCTAGTATCTCAGAATAAATTTTGGCCTGTGCTATGTTTTCTTTTACTGTACTTCTAGGCCAGCCATAATAGTTGGAAGCCCAGCAAGATGGGCTTGGGAATTGGGCTCTTACAAACTGTCATGAAATCTAATTCATGCAAAATACTAAGGAGCACTTGCCAATACCTCACATGAGTGGAAGAATATACTGAGAATTGCTGTAGAATATTCTCCTGCCTGCCTTTGCCAAGTCAATGACCTTTAGCCGTAGATGGGCTATAGTTCTCATCTCCCACAGTGGAGTAATGAGACTGCAAACAAAGGCATCTGGAAGATGCTAGGTGGAAAGGTTACAGGCCTTTCTTTGAAGCCATGCTTTTATTTAAAGAATTTTAGTGAGATGAGCTTCAATATAAATTCTCTGGCTCAAGTTAGCAGTAGAATGAGCAATGATGTCCTTTCAAAGTAAAGGATTATTAGCTGGTATCACCTTCTACTTGTGATAGATTTGTTAATCATCTCAAACCAAGTCTCTCACTGAGACCAAAAGGTTTCTGGCTCATTTGTGAACAATTAGAACCCCTAAATCTCTTTATTCAGAATTACACTCCAGGCATTAATCCTTTTCTAACAGCATACATTTGATTTTAGTCCATATTTTGTTGACTCTTTAGTCAACATTCTACTTAACAGCACTCTGATCCTCTAAATAAGCACTCTGATGTTTCAAGATACAGCATCCAGTTGATTTTCAGAAAATACCCTAAGCTCTGTGTAGACCAATTAATAACTGAATGCTAATATTTTATGCAATTCTTAACCAATTACATTTATAAAAATAAAGGATGAGGAACAAACATGCAAGTTAATCCATTCATTTCTCTTTTTTACTATAAAAGAAAGAGCTCTTCTTAACTCTCCCCCATCAATCAAATATTCATTAAATTATACAACATTCCAATAAATTGCCATGACTGAATCTATTGTTTCAGTACAAACATCTAAAGTGTGTCCCACAAACTCAAATGTTTCAAAAGACTTCCCCTGGAGGTTTTCCAGAACCCTCCATTCTGGTACTCTACAAATAAATAACTGTATTCAACTGTGCTTTTAAAACTACTTAATTATTATGGGTGCCCAAACTAAACTTCAAAGATAACAAATGCTTTATTTGTATTAAATGCTTAATCATCCTTGAAGCGAAGCATTTTTCCCGGGACTGCCCATTTTAGTTTGGAATTTTGGGAGTTATAATCCCAATTTATAAAAAGCTGGTTAAAGAATATCCTAAAATTGTAAGGGAAGGAGTGGCAGAACCTGGGGAAGGAGTTAAAGGAGAGATCAGCATAGCATTTCTACATAGCCGCAAGTGTCTGAGTCCAATCCCTCTGGAATTCTGTGGGTCCTTATCTAACTCTTAGCAGGTGCTAATCATTAGTTGATATTCCTGTGCATAGACATGGATAGCAATAAATCAGTTTTATTGTACCTTCATATGTGAACTTGATATTTCACACCTGACAAAAATAACAATAACAGGTAATTTCTCCATTCAAATCTATACATAAATCTGGTTAGGTGGATAAACCTAGGTAGCCATATTTTGAATTTCTAGGTATGGCTCCCTATCCTTTGTATTTGCTTTGGAAAATACAAAATGAAGCATTTGGCATATATTGATTTAAAATGCAGTCCCATTGTTTAAGGGCACATCTCCTGCTCTTAAGTAAAGCCCGATGGTTTCCCAACTCTTAGATTTTATTTAATTTTGAACATTATCTCAAAGTATTTCTACCTTGTTAATGTAAACATACAGTGTCTAGTTTGCTCTGCTCTTCTTTCCCCCAAAGCAATAATCTTATTATTTTTGCACTATATGTAACTGCAGATTCTGTGGTTGATCTATTACAAGTAGTCCTTGCTTAACAACTGACTTGTTTAGTGATCATTCAGGTGTTTTGCAACTGAAAGGCTTTTACAATGATTGAAGTATCCTACAATCCCATGACCATCATTTGCAAGCTTCACACCCAGCTTCCAAGAAACAGATTCAATACAGAAGCCAGCAGTAAAGTCATAAATTGTGATATCCTGCTTAATGACTGCAGTAGACAAGAGATAGTACTTGACAATTACATTGCTTAATCGCATTGTGTTGCTCTACCAATAAAAATATTGCAATCTGGATTTTGGCATGTTGAAAAGAATTTGACATGGAATCCATTTTAGATGTTTGGTGTCAATGTCTTTCTAAGATATAATCACTAAATAGTCTGCATATTAAATTACAATGCATTGGCTTGATATGATTTATTCTTAATTCTTACAGACTCTGTATTTATTTCCAAACTACTTGTGATTTAAAAAAAATCACTGTCCTAGTATTAAGGACAGGCTTAATACTCCCTTTATGGAAAAGTAGAAGTAATTCTACTCGTACAAAATTGCAATTTTAGTTGTAGTTTCAACAGATTTTATCAAAGTATTGCATACTAACAATTTAAATCCTTCCCATCTGTATGCTTTCATTATTATTTATTTTGATCAACTGAGAAAAATATACTAAATGACCTTTCTACAATTTTGAAAGCATTGTTTGTCAGGTGATACTCTAAAGCTATCAGATACTTTTCCTCTTAGATTAAGAACAAAAGGTTTCCATATTTTTCAGAATACTGATGTAATTATACAATGTCTCTTATTGCTCTTATTTTAAAAAGCATCCATATGCTATATAAGTTTGTAAATGTGTCTGTCTCTAAAAAAAGTTACAAAACTTACTGGCATTGCAATAAGATATTGCACAGCAACAATAAAAACATACAGTATAAGAAGGCACATGTATTTTTCAGCCTGCACAATGAACATTATGGTTCTTCTCTTTAAAAACGGCTATAAACAATTTAAGTATGAGATGCCAATGTCCCTCAATGATTCATTATATGATAATTCAGTTAATGTGTGTCCTGCTTTGAGCTACAGTTGAGACAATATGAAAGTTCTCAACTGGGACAGGATCAGAGGTGAATAAGCACAGAAAGAAAAACAGAGACGTTGAAGCACAATTTACCAGTTCTTGTCCCAGCAGAAAAGTATGTCTGGTGATATAAAAGTATGCCTAGTGATATAGGCAGCATGTAAATTTAATAAATAAATAAAATGAATGTTGGCATAACATTCACCGTCTTATTGGCCAAGACCTATTCTACCTCCAACAGTGAGGCTGTACGTGGTGCCATCCTTTCAATTTTAAGATGGAGCATGTTAGAAGAAGTCAGTGGATTCTTAAGTTTCATTTTATCTCCTGCCACCCCTCACCTGCTGTCTAGAAAACACCTGTCATTCTAATGTAGGGTGGGTCCTTGGAATGGTGGGTTTAAACCCCCATCAACTTGTCTAAATAACAGGTCATAGGTATAGGACTGCTGTTTCTGAATCCTGGCCCAATGGTCTTTTGGAAAATGTAATGTTGACAAAAAGGTGAGCTGAAAGTTCAGCAGCACAGAAGGATGAAGAGGAAAGCAGGAGGAAAAGTGGCACAGAGCTTCCTTCTATTTCATCCTGAACCATCCTCTGAGCCTGTGATGTGCCCATGGGAGTGAGAGGAACTCAAAGGGAACAGGGCAAAATAGGAGAATAATGAGACAATGAGCAAACTCCATCCTCAGCTAGTGCTACAAGGGAGCTGGCAAAAAATAGCTAAGGCTGGTGGCACCTGGAAGCAGTTCTTGGAGCAGGCAAAATGCTGCCTGTCCCAGCAAAAGCTAATGTAAAACTCCTTTTGGGCAGATGGATTAGAAAGCCTCTACTATACTCACTGGCTGACAGTTAAATTGACCACCTGCATAGCTGGGACTAGCACTTGCTCAAGAGAAGATTAGTCATGTTTTTTTTTTAAATGAAAGTCCAGCACTTCTTCAAAGAAGCATCTACAACAGAGATCTCCAAACTTGGCAACTTTAAGACCCAGAGGAGTTGAAGTCCACAAGTCTTAAAGTTGCCAAGTTTGGGGACCCCTGATCTAGAACCTATGTAAAGCTTGAGTAACAGTTTGGATCAGACTGATCTTGCATTATGTGGACAAACAAATGCAGGTGTCTTGTCTCTTCTTCAGCTGAAGCAGAACAGCCTTGCTTACTGAGCAAATAGACTCTCTTTATCCTAAAGCAAAGCCAGACAGATCCCAGCTCTGACCTGTTCAGCAACTACACTCTTAGTAAAGGATGCTATGACAGAAATTGTATTAGGAGGAAATAGAAAATATCACCATTGAAACAACTAACTATGTTTTTAAAACACTTTGCTCTGGCATAGGAAAGAGATGGGGGGAAAGATGAGAGGATGTGCCCTAAGTTTTGGAAGGCAGAATAAGAGAGAAAGAATGAAGTTCTATGTCCAATTCTCCAAAGGCACAATGGCTAATCATAGGAATGGAACAGAATAACATTCTGCACATGGTGAGTGTTGCTCTTTTCTCCAGCTGGCATGCATGTAAAGAGTTAAGTTTCAGACTTCACTGGTTTCTAGAACAAATTTGGACTGAACATACCGACTTAACATTAAACATGAAGCTCTATTAATGACTATGATATGATATAGATTTGTATCTTGAAATATATGTAAAGCTGACCTTGTCATTTAAAACAAGTAAATTGGGTTCTGGATTTGCCATTAGAATAAAAAGATGCTGACATATATTAAAATCACAAGTGTGGGAAAAGTGACTTTGACGTGATAGATAGACAAATGTTTTTATTTGCAAGAAATTAAAGAAAATGAGTTAATGGGCTGCTGAACGTACAAGAATGTCCACAGGATTTAGTAAAAATAAATTCAAGATGGTGGCTGCAATGGTACAATTGAACTACTGCCAGTTTTTAAAGTGTGCAGTGCTTTTATTTCTAACCATACCCGATGGATAGTCCTGTGAAGATCTGTCCTGGAAACTAAGCTCAAATTATCCAGATCAAATAATGCTACCAAATCTAAAAAAACTTGCAGCTCCTGGGTTTGAAATCAGTTTCTCACTGACCTCGGATGTAGGCCAAGGGGTATCCCATTGCAGTTGCATTTCTTAGAAGCTTCAGGAAGTTCTGCACAGTTGGATCTACTACATCCAGTGCTAGGCAGTTTCTGTCTCATATTTTGCATTATTAAATTGTCTGCTACATGCTGTTCTGTTGTAACCATGCACGTAGCAGCACATATCAGGTAGGATTAATGGTGGAACAGATCTGAAGCACAATTTACTCCAATGACTGGATAGTGAAAAAGAGATTCTAGCAATATCAAGCAACGTTTAATATAGTGGAAGTCTGGTGACTTTCCTTTTTATGTGTTGATAAAGACATTCTTAAATCAAAAAGAAGCCTTGGCTTAGAAGATATGAAAAATGCCAGAGTAACTGAAAGAAATATTGTACTTTCCTTGATAGCCCAGCTGCAGTTTTGAATATATTCTAAGCATAGAAAATTCCTGTTTGAGGTTTTTTACAATAAATAAAGTAATTTACTGATTTAATATAATTATTTGGGAATGGATGATTTCTAAAATTTCAGTAGTTCTCCCAACTGAAGCAAAAGGTGACTTCTGTTTGAACTAATTCATGAATTACAGGTATTAGATCATTAATCACTTTGATATGTTGAATAATTACTTAAGTACACTGCTTTATAATGTAATTACATCACAAATCTATAGTTTGTAATATAGTATCTTTGGCTTAAATGTCTCAAAATATTGATAGCCTAGTTGGGGGGGCATTAAGAACACCATTTCTTCTGTTTGGATATTCACAAGTGGAAATAATAATAACGACAATAACAATATATTGGACACTTTGCCAGAAGTTTGGGTTCAAATGCAGCAAAAATGACTAGGAATGTCAAATTGACAAAGTTCTTAAAAATGAGCAAGTCAAGATTCTGTGAGACTTTCAAATCCAAACAGACAGACATCTGGCCCATAACACACCTGACTTCACTATTGTGGAAAAAAAACAACTCTGGTTCGTTGATATTTCAACACCAGGAGATGCACGAATTGAAGAGAAACAGCTAGAAAAAATAACAATTTATTGTGATTTGCAAATTGAAGTTGAGTGACTGTGGAGAAAGAAATCAATGGTTGTACCAATATTAATAGGAGCCCTTGGAGGAAAACCCAAAGGGCTGCCTAGATATATGAAAATGTTGAACTTATTAGACCTGAATATCCTGACTTTGCAAAAAACCTTCCCACTGCCTATATGCTCAGATGCTATCTTAATAGCTCTTAGGTCTTTGGTTAGGACTTGAACTGTTCCGTTTTTACCAGTCCCAGACTGTGAATCGAATTAAGATTAAATAATAATTATTATCATCATCATCACCACCACCACAGTGACAAAAATACTTATAGTGAAATACTACAATTTAAGCTGAGTCATTGCTACTAATTTTCATGGCATTATTGATTTGAAGCCTAAGTATAATACTCCGGATAAAATAAGCTGTGAATAATATTTCAAAGGCATATTACTTACATTGATGCCTCAAAAAATTGCAATTCTCTACTTATTCCAGCATCATCTTTCAAGAAACATACCAAAATATGGTTTCAGAAATGTGTCTTCTACAATTTAACAATCACAGTTTAGAACTTTTCAGATATGAACATTTTTGTTGAGGGTTACATTCTTAATCTACACCATAACTGGCTGGGGAATTCTGAAAGTTGAAGTCCACAAGTCTTAAAGTTGCCAAGGTTGGACATTCCTAGTCTACACTCTATGTTTCTTCAGTTTGTATAAGGCTTTTACATAATCTACATAGTTTGTTTCCTCAGCTTTGCTTTACAAATCTAGGATTTTAATTTTTTTTATTGATTTTTATCTAAAAATGAGAAGAACTTCACATAAAAGAATGTTTATGTTAAGTGTCCAATAAGAGTTCTGGAAACCTAATCTTATAAAATTCCCAAATGATCTCTCAATTCATGACGCTGCTCTGCTTGCTGTTTAAAATTGCATGCCAAACATTTGCCACTGACAGTCAAAAACATTTTTTTTTCCAAAGAGAAAGAGAGAAGGGATGGTAAGGGTTGAGAGAGTAATGTTCTTCAAGCAAGACTATTTCTGCAGCTGTTGTGTACATTAATCCACAGAGCAGATCTCCAAACACTAAATATAGCCAGCTGTATCATTTTACATGACACATTCTCTCACTCTCTCTCTCTCCCCCTATTTCACTCTCATGTAAACTCACACACATTAGATTTTAAATAAGAAGTCATATTAATCAGGATTTAGTGGAAATAAGATAAATGATCTGTGAGGGTTCACAATTAGGGATGATGAAATAACAATTTCAACTATGTGAAAAACCACGGGCCAAGAAATGGAATTTTAACATCTGTGCCATTTTCTACAAATCAGCATTCTGCTCAAAATAACTAAACAAGCACACATGGGAATTTGAGGGGGAGAATTTGGAACAATTCCTTTCAACACATATGAACAAACAAGAATCTTTCATATTATGAAGATTCTTGTTTCTGTTTTAATCTAATTTGACTCTGATTAATATATCTACAATTATTTGCAATCTGACATATTATGGATCCCACCAACCCTCTGGGCACATATGCCATTTCATCAAAACACCATCCACTTTTGAAAATCAAACAGGTTACCTTTTCTAATTGTTCCAGATGTTGAAATCCAACTCTGGCACTCTGGCACAGTGACAATGATTCCTAAGTAAGAGATTAAAGTAACCAAAGTGATGGTGCTTCTTCAGGTTCTTTGGCACTGAAATAACTTCAAATAACTGACTCCATCAGTCAAAAAATAAAAGTTAACTTTATGTTTTGAGGGAAGATAGCTGTAAGAAGCTGGACAACCTGTCACGACTGAAGCAATAGCATTTGTCACTTAGCAGGTCCCAAGTTATTTTGAGACGTACAAACCATGTGCCTGTGAAACATTTCTCTTCATTGGACAGGGTAATATCAAGCAAAGGGATTTCACTGCTGTGGCGGTGGGGGATTTGAACATTTTCTCTCCCTTCCCCTCCCCCCAACCTGGAATATTTTCCCTTGATGCTTCAGCATTTTTGGCAGGACTCATTCATGAGAAAATACAAACTGGGTTTGATATAGTTTAATGCAGAGTCATGTCAAATCAAATGGTTTTATTTGAAAAGTAGACAGTGCAGTAATAGGATTTCAGCTCTTCTCCTTCTCCTCCTCCATCATCTTCTTGTTTACTTTGAGTGACCATTCAAAGTTACAATGGCACTGAAAAAGTGACTTATGACCATTTTTCACACTTATAACTGTTGCAGCGTCCCCATAGTCATGAGTGGCCAGGCGAGGAGATGCATGCCTCAATGGGAGTGATATTGAGTTGGCCACACCCAGCCAATAACATGACCACCAAGCCATGTCCACCCAGTCACATGACCACCAAGCCACGCCCACCAACTAGGTCATGCCCACAGAACTGGTTGTTAAAAATTTGAAGCCCACCCCTGCTTAGAGAGTGCCATAAAGCTCTATGAAGTGGGATATAAATGCTATTGCTATTGCTACTACTACAAGAGGGAGATCACCTTGATCTGAAAGGCCTGGACCCTCTCACTGGTCAAAGCAGACAGTAGTAGGAAAAGATAAGTCAACACCAAACTAACATGGCCAGTAGATGCTGGCTGGTTCTATCCTCAGAATGGTTTGTGAATTGTGACAAATTGCATATTGGGCACAACTTGTCTCACGAAGAGGAGGAAAAAACACCATTGGTTATACACCTAATACCTACTTTGCATGCAAAGCTATACCCTCTCATTACAGCCTTTGTTATTTTTCTTTCCTATTTAGGACATCTCAGCATGAGATTCAACTTTGAGCAGTCATTTTTCAATCTCATTCGTTGGCTTCTTCTGAATTTGCATGTTTAAACATGCTGAGCTTAAAGAGGAAGATTCGGATTGTCCTATTAATCAATGGCCCTATAAACGCCATGGACTGTTTAATACTTATCCTTTATGAATGTACGTTTGATACTGAACCATTTACTTCAAAGGCTCAGAGGGTGATTTTGTTTATCCTGTGCAAGAAATGTAATAAAGCTACATCATTTAATATGATATGCACAACATCTCTTCTGGACCAATTTGGCCCGATCAAAACAATGTCACGAAGGGAAGACAACTCAGGACATATGTTTGGGCTATGTCCTACCATTTGGGGGATTATGGATTTAACATAGCACTGCCTTGCCAGCCGTGTCCTGATGAATTGACAGAAGTACATCACCCTCAAACATTGCAGGAAGATAATTTTCTACTGATAAAATCCAAAAATACCTTTTCTCAAAAATCTACAACAGATCATTTTACTTGTTACTTTTTAGAACATTGGAATAAAAAGATTTGTTAGAGAGGGATTGACATTGAATTCAAAATTATTATGCTGTGGAGAGCTAATTTGGTATGGTGGTTAAGGCATCAGATAGGAGATCATTTGAGCATGAAGCTAGCTAAGTGGTTGACCAGTCACCCTCTCTCAGCCCTAGGATGGAGGCAATGGCAAACCATTTCCAAAAAAAGCTTGCCAAGAAAATCCCAGGGACTAGTCCAGGTAGTCCCCAGGAGTCAAAAATTGTCTCAAAGCAACACATATTCCATTTGCCATTTTCTAACCTTCTTTCTTGTTGGAACATTCCAACAAGATTGGACTCCCATTTGTCAGAAATGGTGTAGGGTCTCCCACTTGGGCAGGGGGGGGGTTGGACTAGATGACCTATAAGGTCCCTTCCAACTCTGATTATCTGTTATAATTTCATTCTGTTGTGTGGTTTGCTTATCAGTTTGACTTTTGAAAAAACCCTTACCCTCCTGCAAATGACCCTGCCAAGCCTCTATGTACAATTTAGTTGGGAAAGCAAGGCTATGCTCTCATCTAATAGTGATAGTTTCTGATATTATAAGCCAAACACTTGCAACACCAAACACATCATTTGTATGCTTGAACAAGAACCAGGATGATTCTGAATCAGGGAATTGCACAGCAAGCGTCCACAAATTTGTAGCTTTATATAAATAAATATATTTTATATTTATAGCTGACAAGATAGTTAGGAACACAGGAACATCATGAGGTAAATCTAATAGCAAACAGTAGAAAAAAAGGGGACAGGGGGAAACTCCCCCTTCATACCCACAGCAACCAATCTTAGTGTAGATTGCCTCATACATGAGCCAGAACTCACCAACTATTCAACTACAACTGTGTGTTCTGTCCCATTGTATACTTTACTGTTCCGGCTTCTAAATTAAATATATTAACATTTTAATTGTTAACAAGCCCACGAATCAAACTTAGCCTGAAATCCAAAGGAATTTTCAGCAGCTAGGTATTTTTAGAGGATCTAGAACAGGGGTCTCCAACCCTGGCCACTTTAAGAGATGTGGACTTCAACTCCCAGAATTCCTCAGCCAGCTTTGCTGAGTTGAAGTCCACATCTCTTAAAGTGGCCAGGGCTGGAGACCCCGATCTGGATCATACAAATGTGCCTTAAGTCCATGCACATTTTTGTTTTGGGTAACATGCAGTGGTGGGTTGCTGCCAGTTCAGACCGCTTCTAGCGAACCGGTAGTTTCAATGACCAGCTGCCCCCGCCCCCCCCATCCTATCCTATATTTCCATTTTTCTGGCTCAGCTGATTCGCATGGCACAGCTGATTTCCACGCCTCAGCTGTTCTGCTTACTGGGGCTTACCGGAAATTAAGCTGTTGAGCTTCAAATTGCTGTATTTTGAATGCTGCACACGTGCACAAAGCACATCCTCACAAAACCAGTTGTTAAACGGTCGCAGTCCACCACTGGTAACATGGTCCCTTTTAAGCTTGTTTCCCTTTATCAAAAATATTTATACCTATCCTTATATTAAAGGCTGAGGTTCTAGGTTGCTAAAACAAAGCTGATGAATATTTTGAGCTGTATGCAAATACAGATCTGTCTTTGGGCTCTTGAGAAATGTAACTGACACCTCCTTATCTAATGAAGCAGGCACATGTTATGTGAAAACTTATGGCATAATAAAATTACGATGCTGTGAAATGCATTGTTACTTTATGTAACTGGCTAACATGATAACTTATGATCTGCATTTCTCTGAAAAGGAAAAAGTGAGCTTCATGCTTACACTCTTCTTAAGATTTCTATTTTATTAATTATACCATTTGACTCATAGGCCATTCCTGGAACTAGGTGGAACATTATTTCCAGTCATGATAAATGAAGTCACTTCTATTTTCAACATCTTTAGATGGTACCTGTGAATTTTATTTGGTGTTTCCATACGCACGAATAAGAATTTGGGACACTACTCAGTCAAATGAGCCAAATGGTCTCTAAAAATAAAAATCTGGATTCCCATATTTTGGAGCAAAAGCTCTTGTATATTTATCAAGAATGTAGAAAACTCCTCACTAAATACTTTAGGTCCCCTGAATGTCCTATTTTTCTCCCAGAAACATTCTGATTCATTTCTCTGGCAACATGTCATGCTCTAGAACAGTGGTTGCCAACCAGTGGGCTGGGGACCACTGGTGGTCCATGAGAAAATTTTGGTGGTCTGCAGATAAATGTCACCCCCAATGCACCCCCCAAAGCAATTGATCCAGGCTGCAGGGAAACACAAGGCTGCGCTGCCCACATGGTCCGTGGAAACACAAGGCTTGTGTCGCTTGCATTGTGAACAACACAAGGTAGTGAGGGGAGGGGGGAAAGGGCGGAGGGGGGAACTTGCCCCACTCGCCCCATGCGCCTCGCCTGGCACTGGGCTGCTTCTTTCTTCTTCTGCTTTTTGCTGCACACAAGGAAAGCAGCAAAAGTTTCTTTCTCTCCCCCAAACTCTGCAGAAATGAGTCTTTGGGACCCTGCAAGGCATCCTGCTCCAAGAGGCTGCATTGGCAAAGACTCATTTCTGGCGGAATTTGGGGCAGAGAAAGAAAGACTTTTGCTGCTTCTGCAACTTTCCTTGCATGAAGCCAAAAGTCAGTCAGTCTGTCTCAGTCTCAGTCTCAGTCTCAGTCTCAGTCTCAGTCTCAGTCTCAGTCTCTCTCTCTCCCTCTCCCGAGAATGGAGCTGGAAACGGTATCCTGCAATCTCAAATAAAGAATGATCAATCGGTAGGAAAACGGGGTAGGGAATTTTCCTACAGACTTTTTGCGGGATTTTCCCAGGGTCTCTGGTCCGTGGGATTTAAAATTATGAGTTTGGTGGGCCCTGAGGTCCTAAAGGTTGGCGACCCCTGCCCTAGAATAGTTCAGTGTTTCTCAACCTTAGTCACTTTGAAATATGTGGAGTTCAACTCCCAGAATTTCCCAGCCAGCAGGAAGTTAGCTGTATAATAAAAAGAGAGAATGGGGGAAAAAAGGAATAGCCACACAGATAGTTGTGTTATTATACAGTACATTATTTATATTTCTTTGCCATTGCTTTGAATGAAATCCTTCTGGCTTTCTGAGATTGATAACTTTTGGATGAAGAAGCTAATAGTTGTGTAATTAATTACTGCTATTTTCTTTGAAATTAAAATGTAATGGCTCTTTTGTTACTCTAACACATTTGAAAAATATTCTGATTGCTTGTTACGCTCCCTCTATTGTTCCCAATCCTGTATTGCAATTTGAAAAAAAAGTCCTATTATAATTATCTTACTACAGAAAATAACTTCAGACTAATTCTTTTCACTTTCCAGATATTCAGTTTGATTAATAGAAGAATGATTACAAAGATAAATTATACCTCCAATTTATAAACTCATTGTCTCAATAGGACAAAGAAATTTACAAAATGACAACCAGTTTTTGGAATATATATTTCATCTACTTATATGTTAGTTAGTAAATCATCGTCAGGCCTTGTAGACAACTGAACTGCTGGTAATTACTTATCTGATGCTTTAAACGTTACCTTTTTGCTGGTCTATTCAAAACTTTTTAATGATGAAAGCATTGAAACAATTTCAGGCATACTTGTAAATATCAGAAACATTATTACCCTTTCACATCTTAATAGAAAAAATATTAAATCTTGTCAATAAACAATGAACAGTAGACATTTAGAATCCCGAACAGATCTCCGGAACCTGATTTTTTTTTTTTATTTCCATAATGCAAAGCTTATAGAAAAAGCATTGCTATTTTGCCTTTCATGATTTTAAATTTAGTTTCCCCGTCTCAGTGTAGAGCTTTCTCAATTAGGGATTGTATATGACAGCAAAGTTAAAAAGATGGTATGGATGGCTAGATAACATGCTAATACACATCTATGTTTAAGATATAACAGGATCAATTTATCAATTGTTGAAGAAACTCAAGAATCATTCTTGATTAATGTTATAAAATTCATAGTAGTAGCAATAAAGGAGAATATTTGTAGCTCAGGATTGAAATGAAGGGGTCCTTGGTGCTCTTGGAGCTTGGTTGTCTCCTTGCAGATGTTTTATTACCTAAATTAGGTAACATCGTCAGAGCTAGTTAATATCACTACATTGCCCTCATTGATAGTAGTATGAAGTTAGGAGAGATTAGATTATAAAATTTAGCTTTCTCCTCTACCTATCACAAATCTCATATAAATCTTTCTTCAATGTGCTTCTAGATACAATACTCATAGAGCTATTACTTAAAAGATTGCCATGCTGGGACATTAGCAATAGTCACTGTTACATATTAACATTCTTGTAATACCCTAACCTGATTGGCTGAAATGAACTGCACTGTGATTGGCCGAGACGCACGACGGTGATTGGTTAGTAAGGAATCCCCATGATATTGGACGAATCAATCGCCGGGAGATTCAGAAAGCTGTCACTGGGTGAGAGCCACCGGCTAGCTTATAGAAAGCTGTCGTGGCTCGCAAAGGCTACACAATCTATGCTTGAACAAAGAGCTGAAGTTACGCTGGTCTCTGCTCCTGATTTCCGCGCTTTTACACTGGCGATGAGGTGGGATTCTGAGACAAAGAGACCAGTCAGGCACATGGCAACTGAGCTGAACAACTGACGAGATGGCCGGCAACAACTTGCCACCCGCACCATTTGATCAGGCAAACTGAGACTGGGAATCTTACATCAATAGATTCCTCATGTTCCCGAAAGCAACAATCTCAAGGATGCAAACGACCACTGAAAAAGAGCTTGTTCTTGATTCCATTGTGGGCCAGCCATATTCAAGATGGCCAAAGCGTTTGTCAAGCCAGAGGATGTGAATGAGATGACTTGGCCAGATCTTCGATGATTACTTTGGAACCACTATCCCCAGCCTGTGCCAAACCTTATCTGACGACAACGAATTCTACTGTCGGGATCAAAAGGACGGAGAGAGCATCGGGGATTTCGTGGCAGCATTGAGGAACATCGGAGGTGCATGTGGCTTGTCAGACATGGAACGAGGCTCCGAGGACCGCGTGGTCCTCGGTCTCAGAGACCCCATGCTCCAGAGCAGCTAATGGTTTGGGCAGACATTATAGTTACCAAAGCCATTGCTGAAGCCACCGCAGCCGAAGCCACGAAGAAAATCAGTGGTCAAGATCACAAAATGAATGCAGAGGACTGGCCAACACATCGAGACGAACACATCTCCCGAAAAACATGAAACTGGTCACAAGCACAAAGGCGCAGCAATAGGCGTTGATCTATCACCTAATACCAGACGATGGAGAGAAGAGACACAGAATTGAAAGAGAGCGGAACGCGGAAAGTCGTAACTCGGGCTTCCAGTTACGGCGTTGCGCGGTGACACACACCCCGTTGCGTGTTTTAGAATCATTTGCCGATAACTGTGAAAAATGGAGGCATATCACCAAGTGTCTGGCCGCAACAAACGGAATCCCAACCCAAGACACGGACAAACTGCCTCCCCAGAAACCAAGAAAGATTCACAGAGAACCGATAGAACCACGAAAAATCTGCAGCAAGGCGGCTCAGCGAACCACGATGGGAAGACCATCAAACGGTCACAATGCGGTCATTCAGACAATCATACCGAAAAGTACAGCAGCGTCAGCATCAAGGCAGGCATGCAGAATGGAGGGATCTGGATCATTACCTCTCCTGGTGTCCTGGGACACTGATTAAGGTTAGTGCCGCGCTTACAGATAACAAGAGCTCGGAAACCAGAATACATAAGACAGTCAGTGGGAACAGACCCTGTAATAGTAATTGGACACTTCCATGTAACTTCAAAAGAACTGGAAAAGTACTTCTAGGTCATATCTCGACAGGACTGCCGCCTGCTGGGCCTGGAATGGTTTCGCCGCCATTAGAATCGGTGCAGGGAGTCAATCCATGTTCGAGGAACAGACTAGGAAGAGGAGCGATGAATGATTCCAAGAATGTTTGACGGACAATGGCAAGACTGGGTCCCAAATATCTTTAGATTGAACCCGTGTGGTATTTTTCTTTGTCACATTCATCCGTTCAACCAAGATGGTTCCATTCTCTACTCACACCAAAAAATCAGAAACAATGTGATTAATACCGCAAGGGGCCATCTGGCAACACACTTGATCATTGCAGCGTTGGAGAGCCAATGGTCACCCCAATCAAACCAGAGTGGTTCGTAGATGGAATTTGACTGGGGAGCTATAAAGAACCACTTAATAGTCACTGCGAGCAAAGTGCATACCCGATCCGGTGGATACAGGCACCTTACACTCGACTCGGGAGGAAGCTTTCCGAGCTAGCGACTTGTGCTAGCATTCAACAGTGCCCGTTTGTGGGCCCAGGACTGTAGAAGCGCAAAGAACATCTGACTGAAGGGGGCTTCGTGTGCAATGGCTCCAATCGGAGTCGATGTGGCACAGGGTGTTCCAGAGTTTATGGACAGTCGGTACGTTCCAAGAATTAGGAGTTGTGCCATATTTTGATTAATGATGTTGGTTAGGGCCTAGAAGCCAAAAGCCATTGGAGAAGCCGATCTCAGAAAGTCCTACAAAATTTAAAAGGGCGACTTTAATAAAAAGAAAGTGCCAGTTGCATTAGAAAGGTTGGTTCTGGGATATTCTGGGAGACAAGCGATCAACCCTACCCCAAAAAAATAAGAAGAATAAGAAGCCCAAAGTCTCAAATAAGGCAGATACAAGCTATTTCTGGGATTATCAATTTCTACAATATCTTTTTGCCACAGAAGGCAACAACAGCAGAAACTCTGCAGTAAGGTGCTCGACAAGTCTGGTTTGTCCTGGGCAAGCGGAAGAGGCCGCCTCCAGGAACAAAGACTCCCCCGGTCACAACAGTCTCACAGTACGCGAGACTACCACTACTGAGGCACTGCGATGCCTCTCCATTCGCTTGAGCTACAAGCCATTACCGCCAACAGGAAAGAAGCAGATTGCTTACTTCTCGAAAACACTATCATGCAGAAGAATAAACCAAGTGACAGGCCCCCCGTCGTACAGCTGAAACAGGGACAGAAGAATTGGACAAAGCATGTCACAAATCGATCAGGCTAATTATTTAAACAGCGAAAGCCCACAAGAATCAAAAATAGATCAATAAAAAACTAGAGGGGGGGAGAAACCCCACAATCATCAAAGAAAAGAAGAATCTCTACTTCAGACAGACGACAAACCGAACGGCGCCCACCAAGCAAACCGTCCAAAATACAAACTGCTAATAAAAAAAGAACCAACACAGCAGCAGAATGAGGCAGCCGCAGAAGAGGTACGGAGATGAACCACTGAAACCTCGCTGGACAAAACAGTCAAGGCACTCAACCAGCAGGCAAGACGCAGCCGGGAACAAAGAAGTCGACAACTGAGTGACCCAGTACAGTGTGCGAGTCGGGCGAAGGCCTGACTCACCCTCCAGGCGTTCATGGAAAGGCCGGAGCAACGAAGTTCCCTTCCGAACTGCTGAAGACATTGCAGCACCGACTGCGGTCACTAGGAACTAAAAAGACTGCCTACCTACGCTCACGTCAGTAGGATGGACCTAACAAGCAGGTGAGGGTGTTACATTAACATTCTTGTTAAACCTAACCTGATTGGCTGAAATGAATGCACTGTGATTGCCGAGAGCCGACGGCTGATTGGTTAGTAAGGAATCTCGCTTGATTGTACAAACCAATTGTCGGAGATCAGAAAGTGTCATTGTTGGTAGAGCGGCCGTTGGGTGAGAGCCGCCGGCTAGCTCTATAAGAAGAGCTGCCGCGGCTCGCAAAAGGCTACACAGATCTATACCTTGAACAAAGAGCTGAAGTTACGCTGGTCTCTTATCTCCTGATTTCCTGTGCTTTTACAGTCACCATCATGACTTTTTTGGCCCCTCTCCTTATTGATGTGCCTATATGGTGTAGTTTGTTTTCTGTCTACTTCCTTAGCAGACTTTTTGGATGGTTAAGAAAAAAAGTAGAACAAGTAATAGAAAAATATAACTTAGAAACGATATTTGTACAGTATATAACCTAATTCTAACCATTCATAGTATTATATATATACTGTTTTTTTCCCATTTAAATAACTTTGACCATCTTAAGTGTTGCTTCCAAAAATCTTGCTAAGAATTTCTCAAACTCATCGATTCAAAGTTCTATGACCTCAGCAGTTCAACTTTCTCCATTCATCCATCTGGAATTCTCACATCCTTCTGCCAAGTTAGTGAGTCATTTCTTTGCTCTGAGCTTACATTGCAGTCATTTATATGCAAAGTGATCTCTATGAAGAAGTATGCTGTAGAAATATTTAATCAGCTTACTAAAGAAAAGCTCCTTTGCTAGTTGGTAGTTGCAGGTTGTTCTTCGAGGAGTTGCCTGGATCAACTAATAAGGAGTCAAACCAGGTTTTATATATGTCCTGAGACATGTTGCTTCTCATCTGTATCCAATTCATAGACTTGAATTGAGACATATACCTCAAGTTATGCATAGTACCAGAAGCCAGGAAAGAAGACAATGGATACTTGGATAGAGATAAATACTTTATTTATCCATTCTCTTTTTTTCCCTTTAGATTGACTTGTGAAGAATAGGTTAAAATCTAGTGCTGGCCCAGGTCACTTAGCACCATAGCCTGCTAAAAACTTGAATTCAAGGTGATCCCTCCTGATCTCGCAATCTGTAACTAATCTGCACAATCTTGAGTCTCAGGGCCACTGAAAAACCTTACCCTCCAGAAGTCACAACTAAATTGTTTCTTCTAATGTGATATAAGGATACAATTGTTGAATACAAGCACAACATTTTCTTTTGTTCTGTTCAGCCCCTCCCCTTTGTCCTGGCCTTCTCTACTTTTTAAATAATGTCCCCTGGCATATTACCCCAAAGCCAAGCATAGTTGTCATACTGGAAAATGTTACATTCTCCTGCTTTATTGGGTCTCTTGCCAAGAGTGTGAGCAGTATCTTTCCTATAGTTGATAAGGAAAAGCAGTGAGGTCTCCCCTGACTCCTGGAGACATCATGGAGTTGAGTTGACCAAGAGTTTTTCTTGACAGTCAAATAGAAGAGGATTGCTATTGACAAGAGTAAGATAGGTGATGTCAGCCTCCAAGAATCCTTCTTCTGCTTGTCTTTCTGGCTGCCATAGAAATGGGGAGGGGGGAAGAAGGGAAGATTAATTGGGCTTCATGGGGAAAGAGTGCTGGAGTTTGGAGATGGTGAAATGTAAACATTGGGATGTTGTCTTGACTATCCTCACTTGCTTACTGTGCAGATGTAGCCTCTTATCTATTCAGGCCAAGGTCAACCACCCTGTCGTGCCAGATGTCTGAAACACCACCTGAAGATGCCCCACATGACATTATACACATCTAAGATTGGATGGCCAGTTTGAACCATTAGGGGTGGGAACATGGGAGTAATTTTGTATATGTGATTTTCACGCCTATTGCCTCAGATCTTGTATTTGTCTCATGCTACCGTTTCAAATTTTCAGTAAAAGTCCTTTTCTCTATAACAATGGAGTCTAAAGTTTTCTTTCTTGGATTTTGAATGGAGCCTCACCTGACAGGTGACTTGGACTGAAATACATTAAGAGGTAAAGGTAAAGGTTCCCTTCGCACATTTGTGCTAGTTGTTTCTGGCTCTAGACGGTGCTCATCTCAGTTACAAAGCTGAAGAGCCAGCGCTGTCCAAAGACGTCTCCATGGTCATGTGGCGGCATGACTAAACACCGAAGGTGCACAGAATACATTAAGAAGAAGGGGACTAAAGCATTATTGATGCCCAGAATAACAAGATAACTTTAGGAAGCACCTGAGGCAGATGCCTCCCTAACTTCATAATTATAAGAAGGCAGAGGAAATATAACTCATCAGACTTGCAAAATTTTGTTATTCTAGCCTATTTCAATAAAAGTAGTTTAAACATCCTTATGGACTTGATTTCCTGGTCTGGTCTACCTACCTACTGTCTCTGTCATTTTATCAACATGTCTCAGATTTCTTGAGGTTTCCTAACTACTTTGATTAATATTTTGAGAACATCCAGCAGCAGCCAGGTGCAGCCAAGTGCAGTTGGGCACATTTCTGGTGCAGATTTACTGCAAATGTTGGGGATTTCAGACTGATTAACCTCTGTAATCTCACCAGATAAATTAAGCCATTTTTCTAATATATATACATGCATGCAATACATGCATATATAAGCTCATGTTGTGTTAGAAGCAATTTATCTGACAAAGTAGTACTAGTTAAACCAGTTTTGGAGGTAGGAGAGCTTATTAGTTATGCTGTTGATTTCCTCATTAATCTACCGTGTTTCTCCAACAACACGGCCTCCACCAATAGGAAGGCCCAGCATGATTTCCAGGCATGAGGTGAAATTAAGCTCTGCCCCTTAAATTTAGGCCTATTGAAACCATGCAGTTCCCCGCCATTTCTCACATCGTTCATTAGAACCACACAAGGTGAAGAGAAATGGGGGGAAAAAGGGGGAGAAAACTTGCCTTTAGAAGTGCCTTGCAGGTGCCTAGGCTAAATACCCTATAGCCATAGAACCTCTCTTGAAGAAGAGTAACCAGCCACTTCGATCGCCGGTAGAAGCAGTCCGGAGCGAGCGCACACACACACTCCCCTCGCCACGAGGCCACTCTATTGCCCAGATCAAAAGCTAGCTCCCTGAGGACACAGTCCCAGCTGCTCAGGGCGATGCGTGGCTGCACCAGTCCCCTCGCTTTAGACAGTCTTTTCCGCGATTGAGCTCCCCAAGTGTCAAGAGCCACTTCGATTGGCCGTAGAACGGCTTGGGCGAGCACACACACACACTCCCTCACCGCAAGGCCACTTCTATCGCTGATTGAAAGCTCCTTGAGGGACACGTCCCACGCTGCTTTGGGGCAAGGCGTGGCTGCCCTTTCCCTTGCCTTTAGGGCAGTCTCTTCCGCGATTGAGCTCCCCAAGTGCAGTCAACAGTCACTTTGATCGGCCGTAGAAGCGGCTGGGGAGAGCGCACACACACACTCCCCTTGCCGCAAGGCACTTTAGCCGATCGAAGCTCTTGCGCCGCACTTGGGGAGCTCCAATCGCTGGAAAGCAGACTGCCCTAAAGGAGGACTGGTGCAGCCACACATCGCCTGAACAGCTGGGACTGTGTTCCTCATGGGAGCTTTCAAGCCGATAGAACGCCTCGCGGCAGGAGTGGTGTGTGCGCTCACGCCCAGGCCACTTCTACCTGGCCAATTGAAGTGACTGTTGACCGCACGGGAGCTCCAACACCGGAAGAGACTGCCTAAGTGAGGGACTGGTGCAGCCACACATCGCCTGAAACAGCTGGGGCATCGTCCTCAAGAGTTTCATCAGCCGAAATAGAACGCCTCACGGCGAGGGAAGTGTGTGCGCTCACCCAGGCACTCTACCGGCCGATTGAATGACTGTGACCGCAACTGGACTCATCGCCAGATAGAGACGCCCACAACGCGAGGGGCATGGGAGCATGCATCGCCCGAAGCACGGGGACTGTGCCTCAAGGGACTAGCTTTGATCGCAGATAGAAGCGGCCTCACAGCGAGGGTGTGTGTGTGCTCGCCCCAGGCTGCTTCTCCCGGCCAATCGAAGTGACTGTTGACCGCACTGGGGCGCTCAATTGCCGAAAGAGACTGCCCTCAAGTCTCTTGGGGCCGCTTGTGGGAGGAAATTAAAGTCACCCCTGAAAAGACGGCCTAGCCGTTTTTTCGGGGGTCAAAAAAAAATAAGGCCCGGCCTTATTATGTGAGAAACATGGTAGTACTGGAGGCCTGGTGCTCTAACCTTGATCCAGTGAACACCTGGTTAGTGAAGGTCAGTTATTTTAATATTTATTTATTTAATAAAGACTCTCAGGTTGAACTATGCTTTAAACTGTTGCATAAAAGCATAAACTGAGATATTCAATTAATTTTAAGGCATGTGGACAATGGAAGGCTTGCTGGCTGGGGAATTCTGGGAGTCGATGTCCACAAGTCTTAAAGTTGTCAAGCTTGGACAACCCTGGCTTAAACAGAAGCTTTTTTGCAAAGATTCAGCAAGGCAATAAACTTTAGATAAATGAAAGCTTGTCAATAGAAGCTAAACCACAGTTAAGAATCACCTTTGATGCTTGCTAGAAACTAATGAAGGCAGAGACCACATAAAGGAGGCATTTTTAGTGTTGCAAGGGGCCCATTATTAAGAGTAAGGTGACATACAGCTTACAGCCATGGGCATGAATCTGGTCAGGGTCTGGAGATGAATAAATCCAGGCAGGGTCTGGAAGACATTAGCACACTAAAAACTCAAACCCTAAGTATTAAAAAGAACAATTCAGAGTTCAGACTGATCGTGCTAAGAATCTTCTGGAGAATATGTTAGAGTGTGTGCGCATCCCACACTCAGGAAGTGGTAAATAACCAATGAGTGAGATTATAATGTTGGGTTTCTTTGTTAAAAAATAAAAAAACCTTGAGGTAAACCCGATTTAGCATGCCTATTTCCTTTTTTGCTGAGGTTTACTGTAACAGTCAGCTGAGGAGCCCTTCTGCGCAGAAATAAAGTTTTTGAATTCTGCTTTCTTCAAATCTAGAGGAATTGTTGGTTTCATCACGCCTAGTGAATGAACAATAAAGGTAGTTTATGGCCATTAGTACCAACTCAGACAGGGGCCAAAGTTATTGCTAGAGGGGCGTGCTGCTCCAAATGCCTGTCTTGTTTTTTTTCCAGCACTGATATCTAAATCAGGGGTCTCCAACCTTGGCAACTTTAAGACTTATGGACTTCAACTCCCAGCATGTTTATGTTGGCTGAGGAAATCTGGGAATTGAAGTCCACAAGTCTTAAAGTTGCCCAGGTTGGAGACCTCTGATCTAAATTACATCACTGATATGTACATAACAGAGTCATGATAAAAATCAGAGAGCAGCCCCAACAAGTGCAAGGCAGATCTATGAAATGCTTGAAACAACCATACAGTATCACCAAAGCCAGTTAAAATTAGACCTGTGCAGAGATTTGAAGGGCAAAATGAAATTCTGGGAACTGTAGGCTGGCATATAGCATCTAATGACAGCACCTTAAAGAGACTGCAAGGGCAGACAAACCTAGAAGAAGATGTTTCCAATGGATTCTGTGAACATGTCTCAAATCATATTTTGTCCTTTAGACCTCCATATGGGTTAACATAGTTAATAAATTAAAATTGTTAAGCAGAATTGCTACCTTATGCATACATTTCTTTTCAATGCCTAGCCTCACCAAAGCTGTCCTTGAAAAGCATTCAGCTTCTCAGACTTGCATTTCATGGAATTGTTGTAATAAAATAAGGCTAAAATAAAGAGTGCATTGAAGTGAAAATAAAAAAGACAAGTTTCAAAAAGGGATGCCAAAGGGAAATTATATATACCGATGTATATATATGTATATAGAACATTATACTGTATATTAATATGATACAATGTATATAAGAAAAAGACTGAGAATTGAAATATTGGTGACTTAAAAGTAGGGTTTCCAGGACTGAATGAGTGATTATGTGCCATCAAATTGGTGCTGACTGTAACCCCATAAACAGATTTTCTTCAAGAGATATGTCTACAACCTGACCCTTTAGCTCTTCCTGAATAGTTCATTGTAATCAAGTCCATCCATCTTATTTCAGGTTTTCTTCTTTGTTTTCCTTTCATCTTAGATGAGAGCTTAGATCTAAATAAGCAAAATATAATTTCTGTCATTTGTACCTCAAGTGAAAACTTTGGATTGATTTGTTTGTTTACCCATTTCTTTGTTTCCTTGGCTATTTATGCTACTCTCACCGATTTTCTCCAGCATCAACATTCAAACCCACCAGTACTTTTTTTATCCTGCTTCTTCAAATTCCAATGTTTATTTCTGTAGAGTATTCCAGGCAAAATCATTGCCTGCAAGTTGTATTCTTGAGAATCCTAATATTTTTTTTATTTTTATTTTATTTTATTTGGTTTGTCAATTGCTTACAAGATAATAGGAATAAGTAAAAACATTGTATGAATACATGGATACATATAAGAAAAATAAAAGAAACAAAAGGACAGGAACGGTAGGCACATTGGTGTGCTTATGCACACCCCCTACAGAAGTCTACCAACATTTTGCTTTGTAATGAATACCACAACCTATAGCAATTCTTGTGTTGATGTGCCTCCCAAGAATCTATTGTTCTGGATTGGGTTGTTGCTGTTGCTTCTCCTCTTTCTTTGTGCTGTACTAAGATTGTCAGATATGGTCCTTGATTGAGTCTACATGTCCAGATTGGATCTATAATTGTTTGTTCAAAATCCTGTCCCTTTTTATGTGTAACATGCATGTTAAAAAGAGGTAGGGTTTCAGTTGCATGGTTGTGGACTCAATCTTAGTTTTTTTGACACACACACCATAGAAACTCCTGGTTGGTATTACTGAGGGCAAGCAAAACTAATTCAGAAGGAAGAAAAATTCTTTTAGCACAGTAATATCTTAAAGCCTGAACTGATGATTCTGCTAGGGTTGACCACCAGATGGTGGGCCAAGGCTCCTTAGCCTAAAAGTGTCCCCTAAAGCGGTTTCCTAAATCAGATCTGCATGTAACTTTCTTTTCTTTGTTTTTCCTTTCTTCCTCTTTTCTTCCCAGAAGTTCTTTGAAGAAATGATCGTGTTGTGACAGACCGTTGCTCCATAGTAATATTAACCCTTTAAAAGATGCATACTTCTTTCATGGGGTAAGACTGGAAAGTATATGTACAAGTTTGTACAGTTAAGAAAGATTCCTCTTTGTGTCTTTTAATTAGCTTCATGAATCAAATTGATTTCCTAATGTCTAAAGTATGGGCTGACTCACAGTCATTGGGCAAAACAAGGTAAGTCACAGCATTTAAAATATAGTCTCCTGTGATAAAGTGTGTGTTAATGCAAACATTTTAAGACTAGTTAGCACATTAGTTCTCTGGGGGAAAAAATAATAAGTGTGAAGCTATGAAAGTTCCTTTCCTCCCACTAAGGTGTGCCTAATTTCTTTCGTTCAACAAGGAAGAACATTAGAGTAAATTGGACTCCAGAATCTTAGAATGAATCAAGGAAACAAAAAGATTTTGGGTAAGTTTTTGCAATTTTTATGATGCTGTCAGAATTCTTTTTTTGTAAATACTTAACATTATTATAACATAAACATTAACATATTATTAACATAAATATTTTGTAAATATTTAACATTATTTACCACTTCCCATTAATAGAAAAAATATTGCTTTGAAAATGTACATCCGTTGTTTGATCAAGGGGTTTTTTTGTGTATGAAAATTAGTAATAATTTGAGAATCGTGCAAAAGAAAACAGAAGATTGTGTGATGGAAAGCAAAAAAAAACCTAGCTTGGAAGAATAAGATAGATAGATAGATAGATAGATAGATAGATAGATAGATAGATAGATAGATAGAATAGATAGATAGATAGACAGATAACCTTTATTGTCATTTTTAGTTGAACAAAAGTACTGTATATGCAGTAAACTTCTCACTATTAAGTTCAAATTCATCATTGTTCTATATTGATTATGGACATTATTTTATGACTGTAAGATATTCTGAGAAATTATTTTTAAATATTTAGCATAACATTTACATATCCCTCCTTGGGGTTGGGTGGGGAACTTGTTGAGTTTGTTATTTTAAACTGGAAGATGTTCAACTATTTCCATTGTAGTATTTGAATTACAAGAAAAAATAGGAACTATTTTAGTTTGTTAGCCTGCCAGTTTTGAGCTCATACGATGTCTTTCTATTGTTAGCTACCCATAGTGACAGTTGCATGCATTCATATCTTTCATGTGACTGAATACTTCTTTTGATTTCTTTTATAAAAGCACCATGTGGTGGCCAATAATTCTTTTGTTCAGATTACTTCTTCTTACATTAAAATCTGTTGGGAGGAGTTTAGAACTGCATGTGAAAGATACAGCAGAAGTTTCCCCTTGTATGCTTAATTGGGAAAAATGAAGCACTAATGAACTTAATAAAGAAAACCTCTGATTTTTCTTCATTGCTATTGTCTTCTACTGTTGTGCATTATTAGAACCTGAGACTGTTAGCTAACTCAAACAGGGATGCATCTTTACAAAGGATATGCCTTCTCCAATCATGAGCTCTCCAGACATGGGGATTACAAATCCCAGGATACTCGGAGAATAATAATTTGGCACCAATTGGAATATATGGTGCTAAATAATTAAAGAAAGGCTTTTTATTCATTTCAAGAATAGACCACCAGCTGATGGTTTAGATTCATCTAAGCTTTATGGCATACATGCTGATGGCCCCATGAATATAAAAAAGGTCAATTTGCATCTAAAACTATAATGAAAATGAAAGCACTGAACCTTTACCTGTGCGGTTAGTTGAAGGAAACCAGAGGATGGTGGAAAAAGCCTCTACTTCCACTTCCCCATCCCTAATCCATATTTTCTAAAAGACCACCAAATAAAGTTGCAAGACTCAATTCTAGGAAAAATTGTGAAATTGTTTATGATTCACTTAGAATTCTTAGGAGTATTCTTAGCTCTTAAATCTCTGCCATTGGTTTCTGCAGGACTCAGAAACATTGCAGCATTGGTCAATAATTTTGCCATATGCCCTTTCAGAATTCTTTCAGCGTAAGATTTCTGCTGAACATTATGGCCTAAGAAACAGCCTAGCATCTTTTTCAACACTGATACCCCAATTAAATATATTCTTCTTGTGCACAGATCTTTGCCTTAGAAACCCATCCCACTCATAGTTTAATTTCTTATGAAATAATGCTTTTCAGAAGAAAGCATGAAATTGCCTTGCTACCAGGAATGTTAATAAGAAAGGCTATTGTGAAATTTCTTATTTCTTATTAATATACAGCTGACAAATCATACTCAGCGAGTAGTCCTTAACGATACTACATCTACATGGAGGGAAGTAAGTAGTGGGGTACTACAAAATTCCATCTTAGGCCCAGTACTCTTCAATATCTTCATAAATGACTTAAATCAGGGAATAGGAGGGGAACATATCAAATTTGCAGATGATGTTAAGATGGCAGGAATAGCCAGCATCCCAGATGATAGGCTCAAGATCCAGATGGATTTTGAAAAACTTGAACATTGGGCCCTAAGTAACAAAATGAAATTCAATGTAGAGAAAAATAAAGTCTTACACTTAGGCAAGAAAAACCAAAAGTACACATATAGATTGGGAGAAACCAGGAGTGAGAGGGATCTTGGAGTCTTAGGGGACAACCAATTAAACATGAGCCAACAGTGTGCAGTGGCAGCCAAAAAAGCCAATGCAATTCTAAGTTGCATTGACATTAATCTACTCTATAAAGCCTTAATAAGACCACACCGAGAATACTTCATCCAGCTTTGGTCATCATACTATAAAAAAGATGTTGAGACTCCAGAAAGAGTGCAGAGAAGAGCAATAAAGATAATTAGGGGACTGAAGGCTAAAACATATGAAGAACGGTTACAGGAACTGGGCATGGCTAGTCTAGAAGAAGAAAGGACAGGGAAGACATGATAGCAGTGTCCAATACTTGAGGGATGTCACAGAGAGGAAGAGGTCAAGCTATTTCCAAAGCACCTGAAGGACAGATAAAGAATAATGAATGGAACTGATCAAAGAAAGATTCAGTCTAAAAATAAGGAGAAATGTTCTGACAATGAGAGCAATCAACCAATGAATTAGCTTGCCTTCAAAAATTGTGGAGCTTCATCACTGGAAACTTTCAAGAAGAGATTGGACTACATCGTTAGAAATGGTGAAAGGTCTCCTGCTTGGGCTGGGGTTGGACTAAGAATGACCTACAAGTCCCTTCCACCCCTTTATTCTGTTCTGTTCTGTTTCTGAAATGCCAATGCAGATGTAGATGCTGTAACTGATTGTGTTTGATAGTTGCCAAAAGTATCTTCTTTTCTAAAGTTCTCAAGCAATTATATATATATATATATATATATATATAATATATTAATATATATATATATATATATATTAATAATACTATATATATGATATATATATAAGTAATATATATTATTCATGTTGGTTATTCAGGTTTTCTCCTCGCGTAAAATTGGAAGTATTTAGATGACTTTCAATGAGAGTCTCATTCATCATCTCAAGCTATGCTTTCTTCGCTCTGTGCTTTTCAGAGTAAACTCTGAGAAGTAAACTCTTTCAGGAGAAACCTCTGAGAAGCCCACAGAGCCAAAGAAACAGAGCCTGAGGATGATGAACTAACTTCATCGAAAGGTCACCTATGATACTTCCAATTTTACGTGGGAGAAAACCCGAATAACCAAAGATCCACAGACAAATACCCGCGAAAACCTCAGAAAAAAGTGTCTAGGCCAAATAATCCAAAACATTTTTGTATTACATGAAGACAGACCTGTGATTTTAAAATATGAGAGAAGATCCAAATCCATTTCAGGAAACAGATTCAGATTAGGTATCCCTTCCATGCTTTCAAAAGTATGCAGATCAAAAACGCATGAATTCTTTTTTAATGGGTGATTTGGTGTCCTGGAGATTTCAAGATTTTCGGTTATGGATATTGGTGGGGAACTAATGGTGTGGAATACTCATGAGGTCCAACATAAGTGACTTGTAACCCATCTTTCTTCTTATAGTGCTATTACCCTCCCCTTCCAAATTGTCCTGATCCAACATCTTTCTTTACTAATAGGCTCACACTCTTGATAGGCATTATTATTTCATAGGCTATTTGAACATCATTATTTCATAGGCTATTTGAACTGTGGTTGAGTCAACAAAGGATGCATAGGAATCTGTTCCCCCAACATAACTGGGCTCTCAAAAGCCCATCAAAACAATGATGTGTGTTTCAGAATCAATTGGAAGATTTGGGCAAATTGAATTCTGAAAACACAGAAGTGGAGAATGAATCTATTACACATGTGCTTTCTTGTCTACTATTCATTTGTTTAGAAACAATTGCCAGCCAAAAATTTGAGATTTTGTTTTTAGGCAAGGAATATTCAAAGAAAATGAATATCTGCTCTTCCACTTAAGTAAGTTGAGGATAGGCAGGTAACTAGGGACTGAAATACAACAGAAATCCCATTTCTCTGATGAGGATGAAGAAAAACCAGGCAGGCATGCTGGTCTCCAAGCTTTTGATTGCGCTTGAAGAAATGTGATTTGTAAAGATATAAACTGTTTCTTTCCAGCAAATCAATGTCAATTTTGGTGCTTAAGGGTTGCAGACTTCTTATGCATGCTCAGAGTCCAGGAGAAAGTCTAGAAGAGTCCCAGAAGTGTAATTATGCTCAATGTCTCTATACTGTCAATCCACAATTATAACTGCCCCATTATAAACATGACATTCATCCTATCAAATGAGGACATTTCTTCCTTTCAATATTTTTGAAATGTTTAAAATATTTACTTATCTTTATTTCATTTTCTATTAACTATATTCAAAGCTGCTAATAGCAGAAGCAAAATATCATTACAAAGTCAATAAAATCTCATAACTGAAATCTGGCTAAATGAGACATAGAGATGGTCTCAATTCCAAGGTGTCCTTCACGTATGACCATAATGGAGTCTACTGAAAATCGTTGTAAGTTGTGACAGTTTCAGAGTGGGTCACCCATGTGGCCAATCCAATTTTATGACTTTTTTGCAGCAATTATTAAGTGAATGCTACAGTTATTAAGTGAACTCATTATTTCCTATGGAACATTCCCCTCCCCCAAAAGAATTAGAAATAAATGCTGGTTTTCAACAAAAGCATTTAAATCATGGTGACATGACTGCAGGACACTGCAAACATAAAGATGGGCCAGTAGACAGGCACCCAAAATGCAGTCTCATGACTATGTGGGGCAGCTGTTGGAAATTTATAATCAGGTTGTAAGTACTTTTTGAGTGGGGTCTGCCATAACTTCAAATGGTTGCTAAGCAATCATACGGGCCGTTGAGGATTACCTTTATATTAGAATCTTGCTGAGAATTCAGATATGGTACTTAGGCTTAGTCACCCCCCCAAAAAACCTGTGATATGCCTAATCATTCACTTACTGTCCCAAAAATCTCCCTCTGTTATTGTTCAATTCAGATAGCCTTAACACAACCTCTGGAAAAAATGTGGCAATTTTGTACTGTTGCATGTTCAAAGGACACTTGCTATTCTGCTACTTCCTTTCAAAGAGGTAGAATGATTTATAAGCACTCACCGATTTTCCACTGTTGATCAACCAAGAAATAAGATGTTGGCTTGGTTAACATTCCATCCTAGATTTGAGGACACAAAATACAAAAAAGTGAATCCTACTCATTTTGATAATGGTTCTAACTTTATTACGTCAAATATAAAAGTGAGCTTCCGAGACTATTAGTTATATTCACATGATGAAAAAACCACAATTTTCTATAAAATCAGCATTTAGAAACCAAGCAAGGAAATGCTGGTTTCTCAGTGAACTTCAGAATCGTATAATACTCAAATAATATTATGTATGTCGGAAGAACTTGTGAAGTGTTACTTTGGTTGATGACTCTGAGTTATAGGGGATCCTTTCTTCCATTATAGCTTGAAAGCTTTAAAAAGTAAATAATTTAGACTCTCTGCTTCATTATCCAGCTGTTCAGCTGTTATCCTGTTCCAACTTTTCTGATGCTGGTGTCTCCTACAACAACACATTGATGACTGTAGCCTAATAAACCTGGAGGTGTAAAATTAGGGATGGTAGCCCTGCATGTCTTTTTATGAATCAATAGTGATCTGATTTTTCCGTCTACCTCCATATAAAAATATTTCTTCCTTCTATCAGAGATTTCCTAACCTAACTATCTACTGGAAAGCCACTTGCCCAGAATGGTACAGAGCAGGGGTCTCCAACTTTGGCAACTTTAAGCCTGGCGGACTTCAACTCCCAGAATTCCCCAGCCAGCTTTGCTGTGAGTTGAAGTCCGCCAGGCTTAAAGTTGCCAAGGTTGGAGACCCCTGATATAGAGTCTCCGGCCTGAGCAGGGGGTTGGACTTCCAAGGTCCCTTCCAACACTGTTATTCTACAATGTATCTGGGGGAAACAAATAAAAAAGTTATCTATAGAAAACAAAGGGCAAGTTCTAGGTTTTACATAACTGAGTATCTGTACAAACAGTGACATTTGAGAAATTGCTGTTCTTTAAGGAAACTGATTACATGCAAAGAGTTTTCCAAATTACCTGAAATTCTGCATAGACGCCCTACTCGAGACAGGGAACAAGCATGACATACATCTAAATTTATCAAATGACAGCAGCACCCATTACAACAAAGATCCATTCCATGTTTCTATTGCTGCTGTTAAAAGACCACGGGCAGGAAAAATTAGATTCACAGCCCACTAAATTCCCATCACCACTAGTGATGCCCACTAAATATGCAGAATTACTCTGTGGATCATCTCCAAACAATGACAGCATTGCCCAGGAATAATTGACTCATATTGCAGCCCAACCCAATTCATTTGAAGGGGACCAGGTTGAGGGAAGCAGGATTAAAAGTAAGAAAAGAAATGTGAGGATAGAGTTGAGGATACTCAATTAATCATTAAGCTGTCTATCAAATAAATGTATCCTTAAATGACTGGCTACTGAAACCAACTTCATTTTTCTGTCTTTGTTTTTAGATGAAATTATTTCCTTCTTTTTGTATTACGTTTTCTTGCCCACCATGGACACAACACTGTTGGGTTCGGACCACTCTCTTGCTTGTCTGCCCATTACAGCAAACCTACCATCTCCCTCCCCTTTTGTTGGGAAGCCTAGTTACCTTTCCTCAGCCTTCCCAACCGATTCCCAGCCCAAAAGACCCTCTCCTCACCTTTCTGCTTTCACTAGAAGAGCTTCCCTTTCCTCCTTACCAGATCATACCACCTTACACCTAAATGGTAAATTCTGGAAATCTGAAGAGAAGCCAGCTGAGCTCACCGTGAAGTGGCGGGATCTGCTTGCGCTTCGAGCCTGTCCCAGATCTTTCCTCCACACTACCTCTTTGCAGTTCCTCTCAGCATGCAGTCTTGACGAACTAGTAAGGAAGCTAATTTTAGGTTACTTCATCACAGGGCCGTGAAAAGATAAGGTGTCCTTTCCAAACCAGTAGGGTTGGCACTGCTGTTTTTCAGAATATCTGGGGCCCCACCTTGCTTTGCCATTGGGCGGTGCTTGGTAGTTTGTAGGAATACACCTAAGCTAGCATACAGTATTTGTCATCTGTTCTAGAGGGAAATGGTCAGGAAATAAGGGAGCTTCTTTGGTCCTTATAGAGAGACTTCATGCCCAGTTTTAATATTCTTACTTTCATAATTAGATGGCCATAGTTTGATCCTCCTTCAAGGGTGTCCTCACAGTATGGTCAAAGATTCAAGATGGAGAGACCATGATGATGGGATTGTGACCAGCATATTGTCTCAATTGATCAAACCCCCCAGATGGTTCTGATATGGTCATATGCATTATGCATTATATGCATTACAGGGAATCCTTGACTTACAATCATTAGTGACCATTCAAAGTTACAACAGCACTGAAAAAAAGTGACTTCGCTCTGTTTTTCACACTGGCAGCACCCCTGTGATCACGTGATCAAAATCTGGACACTTGGCAACTGGGTCAATTTATGACAGTTGCCGTATCCCGGGTCATACGATCCCCTTTTGTGACCTTCTGATAAGCAACGTGAATAGGGAAGCCAGATTCACTTGTAACCATTAGTAACCATGTTACTAACTTAGCAACTATTGTGATTCACTTAATGACTGTGGCAAGAAACTCCATAAAATGGGGCAAAACTCACTTAGCAACTGCCTTGCTTAACAACATAAATTTTGGGCTCAATTATGGTTGTAAGTTGAGGACTACCTGTATAAGCCATGCCTGTGCTCTTATAGGATGTATACTGTACTTATTTGTCAAATTTCCAAATTGTCCAAATCAGTTTGGGTGGTTTCACAAGATTAAAAGACAACAATATGAATAAAACAAAATATTATATAATAGTACAACAAGGAGAGGAAGGAAACAAAAAAACAGAAACTATCCTTGCAACACTCCATCTAAAAGGAACATGACCAAACAACCTCAGCTAAATCTTGAGGAGAGAACAAACTTTCTGAAGGTAGGCAAGAGGGTAGAGGAAGAATCTGGATCCAGGGACCAGTGAAGTAACAGTAGCACTTCTATGACCAAAATAAGCAAACAACAGCAACATATGCATATACATCAGGCATGGGGGAAAATCCATCTAAATTTATTTAGAAATATATGCATTGCATATACATTTGCTTATAAAAAAAATGTTTAGCACCTTGCATTCGAAAATATAGTTGTTTTTATAATAATTATAGGCTTTTCAGCATGAGGCAGCACTAGGCAATCTCACCTGGCTTTCAAAGTTAAGCAAAATTGGACTTGATTAGTATTTGGATAACAGACCTCTAAGGCAGGGTTCTCAACCTTAGCAACTTTTAAGATGTGTGGACTTCAACTCCCAGAATTCTGGGAGTTGCAGTTCACACCTCTTATACTTGACAAGGTTGAGGGACGCTGTTTTAAGGCAGGGGTATCAAACTCATGTCGTCACGGCGTCATCACGTGACGTGTCGNCGGCGTCATCACGTGACGTGTCGTGACTTCCCCCCCCTTTTGCTAAACCGGGCATGGGCGTGGCCAACAGGTGATGCATCTGGCCCAGAGGCCGCAAATTTGACAGCCCTGCTCTCGGGAATTCCATGACTATGAGACTGGGAAGGTGAAAAATATCGCTGAAGGAATCAGGAACCGTTTTTGTGTACTGCTGCTTGTGTTGCTGTAATTCCCAGGAACCAAACTCAAATTGAGGTTTTTCTGACACATTTTCTGACATGGAGGAAATAAATCTCTATGGAGATTCTCAGTCATATACACTTATCCACAGACATTTGTCTACTTTCTCCATGTCAGAAAATGTGTCAGAAAAAGTTCAATGGTCATAAGTGTGAAAAACTATCATAAGTTACTTTTTCCAGTACAGCTGTAACTTCAATCACTTAAGTAAACTATTATCTGAGGGAATGTCTCTTGCCGGTCACATCTACCTGACCCATTAGAGACGGGAGGCGGGGAATGTTGCAGGTCCCCTCCCTGAGGGTGATACACCTGGGGGGACCCAGAAGGGCCTCCTCCATGGTGGCTCCCTCTCTCTGGAACATCATCCCCCCCCCGAGATTAGAATGGCCCCTCACTAATACTCTTCCGGAAGGCACCAAACACCTGGTGGTGCCAGCAGGCCTGGGGAACCCAGAGCAGAATGCAGCCCATCAAATGGTTCGTGTCATCTGCTGTCATCGGGGTGGGGGGCTTGGAGTTGGGGGTGGTTTTTTATTTTTTTTCCAGATTTTGTTCTATTGTACTTTATTAATTTATTTGATTTTTTTGTGTTATTTTTTATTATTTTTTATTTTAAATATGCTTTTATATTCTGCAAGCCGCCTCGAGTCACCATGGGTGAATAGGTGGCAGTATATATTCAATAAATAAATAAACAATAAATAAGTATTGTATAATAAAGTTTATTTTTTAAAAATAAATAAATAAATAAATATTGTAAGTCGAGGATTACCTGTACACCTCTTATCAATTTTCACATTAAAACTCAGAGTTTATGTTTCTGAAATATGATTTTGAGCATTAAATCTGAAAATAAAATTTGAAAGGAAATGGCAAGCAATTTTGTCAGTTACAAAGAAAGTTATCACAATGTGTTGGTCCTTAAAAAGGAAAAATAAATTGTATTCACATCTACCCTTAGTGATGGAATCTCACTGGGTTACTTAGTAAGTTGCTTCCTTGCAGCCCTACCTATTTCACAGTGTTGCTATACTAAAAATAGAGGAAGGAAAGCTATGTTCACTGCCATGAACCTCTGGCAGAAATATACTCTGAATTATATGAAATAATTGAAATATGCCAATTATAATGCCTAAAAAAATAAGGCTGGGGCTGAAACTTTGACTTCATGGTGTAAGAAATCATGATAAACAGAATAATACTGTAGATACTTCCTTCTGTGAATATACTGCAATCCTTTATTAAGGAATATTTTCAGCAAGAATCACAGAGGTTGCCGAAGAGGTTTGACACGGAGACAAAAAAGGTTCTTGAGGTGATAGTGGAAGTTAACTATCTAGCTGTTTACAGATTAGGCTACTGCTGCAATAAAATCAACCCTTAAATATGTTCCATCAGTTACAGAATTCAAAACAACAACAGCAAGTATTAAAACAAACTCTTATAAAAACATAGGTGGAAGGCAGGTTAGATCATTCTTCTAACATTCTTCTTGCTGCATATATCAATTGCTCATATTGGAACAACAAAAGGGAAAGGAAATTTCTATCAGAATAACACAGTTGGAAGGAACCTTGGAGGTCTTCTAGACCAATCCCCTGCACTACCAGGAGACCCTATATTATTCTTGTCCAATCTCTTCTTAAAAACTTCCAGTGATGAAGTATCTAAAACTTCTGAAGGCAACCTGTTCCACTGGTTAATTGTTCTATCAGGAAATTTCTTAGTTGTAGGTTGCTTCTCTCTTTGATTAGTTTCCATCCATTGTTTCTTGCCTTGCTTTCTAGTGTTTTGGAAAATAGATTGATCCCCTTCTTTGTGTCAGCCTCTCAAATATTGGAACATTGCTCTCCTGTCATCCCTAGTCCTTCTTTTCCCGAGACTAGCTATACCTAATTCCTGCAACTGTTCTTTACATGTTTTTAGCCTCCTCTCTCATCATCTTTTTTGCTCTTCTCTGCAGTTTCCAGACTCTCAATGCCTTTTTTATAGTGCAGTGTTCAAAATTGGATGCAGTATTCCAAGTGTGGTCTTACCAACACCTCATAACGCAGTACTAACACTTTTATCCCTCTGTTAATATAGTCTAAAACATTGGCTTTTTTGGCAACTGCAGTATATTGCTGGCTCTTATTTAAATGATTGTCCACGAGGACTCCAAGATCCCTCCCACAGTTACTACTATTGAGCCAAGTTTCACCTAATCTGTACATTTTCTTGCATATATGTATAACTTTATTTTTTTTTCTCATTAGACAGGGCCCAGTATTCAACTCTGGCAAGATCCATCTGAATCTTGATCCTATATTCTGGAGTATTGGCTATTTCTGCCAGCTTGGTGTTATATGCACACTTGATGAGTTCCCCTGCTATTCCTTCATCTGTTTATGAAGATACAGAATAGAATAGAGTAGAGTAGAGTAGAGTAGAGTAGAGTAGAGTAGAGTAGAGTAAGAAGTAGAGTAGAGTAAAGTAGAGTAGAAATGAATAGAATAGAATACTTTATTGGCCAAGTTGTGGATTGGACATGCAGGAATTTGTCTTGGATGTAAATACTCTCAAGTATACATGAAAGAAAGGTAACATCCGTTAATAATCAAGACAACATAACGTACAACTTATGATAGTCATCAGGTACAATACAATCCCTAATGCATACTACCCGGAAACAGTCAATATAAAATCGTAAGGATACAAGCAACCAAGTTTACAGTCCCTAAACACATCGAGAAGTAGGAGGGGATGGTGATAAGGAATGATGAAAGATTAACAGTAATATAGTACACTTTATAAATAGTTGAAAGTTGAGGGAATTGTTTAGCAGAGTGATGGCCTTTTCGGGAAAAAATGTTCTTTTGCGTCTAGTTGTTCTGGTGTGCAGTGCGCTATAGCATTCTTTTTGAAGATGTGAGGGGTCTGTAAATATTTTCACAGCCCTCTTTTTGACTCGTGCAGTATACAGGTCCTCGTTTGAAGGCAGGTGAGTAGAAATTTGTGGAGCTCCCATATCCAATCCACAGGAGTAGGATTACAATAGATAGGCTGATCATTAGAAGGGAACATCTCTTCAAAATCAGGCTTTTAGCTTGTAACTTATGCTTGCAAAATAGTTTCCATCTAATGCAGGGGTGTCAAACTTGCGTCGTCACAGCATTGTTACATGACGTATCAGGAGTTTTTTCCCCTTGGCTAAACTGCGTGGGAACATGGCCAGCACATGATGCATCTGGCCCATGAGCTGCTAGTTTGACACCCCTGATCATTTCTCAAACTTGGCCACCTTAAATTGGCTGCCTGGAGAATTCTGGGAGTTGAAGTCCACACAGCTTAGATGGCCAAAGTTGAGAAACACTTTAACACATCATTATGTTGAGATGTCTCTCATTTGCTTGCAATCACCCTGGAATCAATCACATCTCCTTCAAAATGAGATTGACTTCCAAATGAACTTTTAATCCTATGCAGGATCCTAGAAGAATGAAATTAAAAAAATTGTTCCAAAAATTCATTTTGTTTTATATAGCATATAAAAAAATTCCAATTTCAATTGAATAGAGCGTTGTCCGGGTACAATATTTTTAGGATATAATAAAGATGTTTACAACAATATTCATATTATATTGATGTTAATTATAGTAGCACCAATAATATTATTTACTTAATGAATCCAACATGCCTTTCTTAAATCACTGATCCTATCCAACTATTGCCCTATATCTATAGCTCGTTTTTTTCAGCTAGCCATTGATAAAATAAATCCCAACTCAAAAAGTATTCAGTTTTTTCCTTCTTTTCCTTGATTATAAATATTAGAATGTGCAGAAATGGATAAGCTAATACTTGTAGTTATGAAATAAACAAATTAATATTTATTTTATTTACTTAATTTATATTGCTGCCTATTCGCCCATGGCGACTCGAGACGGCTTACACAATGTAAAATCATATTTAAAATAAAAAAAAATAACTTGTTTAATTAAATAATTAATTAAATTAATTTTTAATTAATAATCCGGTAAAATCCGGCGCATGGCCACGAACCGGATAAACACTAGAGGGCAGCAAAGAGCCACCTGCCTGCCAGCTTCCCCGGAGTGGCATCGGGGGGGATTCGCAGGTCAGCCCGGTTAGGCTTTCGCCGGCCCCGCAGCAGAGCCACGCCGGCTTGGGGCTCGCAGGTGCTGCCCCGGCCCTCAGCAGAACCCGGCCGGTGCCGAGCGGGCCCCGCGGCCAGAGTCGGCGAGGATTGCCCCGGCAGAAGCGGGAGCAAACGGTGCCCCGGGCCGCCCTCCGCCGCCTCTCCCTCGGGCGAACTAGGAAAGCCGGCCTTCCCCCGTGCAGCGCCTCCCGTCCTATCGGGGCCCTCCGCGAACGGAAAAGGGCGCTTGCGCGTTATACGCGCCGAGCCGGCGCTTCTGGGCCTATTTCCCGCCCGCTCGCCCTGCCGCATTTGTAAGCCCGGCCGGCCGGCAGGCAGCCTCGCCGCGGTCACTCCCGAGAAAGGGAGGGACGCGTAGCGGCCACGGTGAGTCCAGCCCTGGCGAGGTGTTTCCCGGCGCGAAGAGGAGAGGAGGCCGCGGGCTGTGAGGGAAGGCGCGGGTGGAACCGTTTCTGGTCGGAGAGGCGGTTTGGGAGGACGGCTCGGTGGGGCGTCTCTCCTTCTGGGGCGCTCGGAGGGGGAATCCGGGGAGAGCTCATCGCCGGCTGCTCCCCTTCTTTCCGCTCCGGCGGCGAGGCCTTCTGGGCAGAGGACAGGCCGAGCCAGGACTTCAGGCAACTCGACTTCTTTCCCCCTTTTATTTAAGGGAAGGAAAGGCCCCCTTTCCTAAAAATTTTGCAGGCTCCGTTGGACCCGCAGTTGGCGGATATGGCAGCACTGAGGGCGAAGAAGGGAGCCAGAAAAGGTTAAAGCTCGGCTGCCCGCTCCCTCCAGTTAAAATTAGAGGAGAAAGCTGTGGGTTTCTCCTAGCCATGTTATTAAGGGCACCCTAGATTCAAAACTAGCAGCCTCCGGCGGGCTGGAGAAGGCGAAGGGGGGCGTAGGCTCATCGCATTGATTTTCTTGGTATTCCCCCCCACAGGCTTCTGTTTGGCGACTGGGAAGCGTTGGGATGGACGGGGCCTTTCCTTTCATCGGAAACGGTCCTGCTTGTGATTGTCTTCCTCCCAATGGGCCAAAAATCCAGGCTGCTTTATTTATGGGCAAACGCTTGCAATGCTTTTTGTTTTCCTTCCACAAGTAAAATGGCTGCAGAGGGTTCTTTGGGGACTGAAAAGTGAAAGCTGAAGAAAAAGTGTAAAATACCATTGAGGGGGCGGCAGAATCCCATAATGATGTGAAAGGCTGTTGTTTGATAAATCATGTTAGCCCAACTTTTTAATTTAGATGTAGGTCACAGTTGCTTTTAGCAAAGGTTGTTTTGAAGTAAGGGAACATTCAGTTTGCAGTTCAATCTTTGCTTCTCTTTTATTTTCATTAGTCTCAGCTACAGCACCTGAAACCTTTGCTTGGGACCTGGGTNGGAACATTCAGTTTGCAGTTCAATCTTTGCTTCTCTTTTATTTTCATTAGTCTCAGCTACAGCACCTGAAATCTTTGCTTGGGACCTGGGTTATGAAAGATAAGAAAGGTGTTGTCTAATATTTCTTCTGGCACTGGCATTCTCCCAAAGTATACAGAACTGTTTTGTATATCATATTACTCCAGATTATTCCCATCCCTGAATCCCATTATGCTTGAAAACGTACTTGCACAAAAGTGTGTATAGTTGTATAATCTCAGATCTCACTAATCTAATGCTCTTTTTATGACAGACCTTCCCATTAATATGTAATAATTGAAATAACAGAAATATCCCATCAAAATATTTCTCCTTTTTCTTTCTATACAGGTGTTTAATATATTAAATATTAGTATATTGTTCAGAATGGCTTTTTTAATTCTCAGCTACCAACATTAAGTTAAAACAGAAATAAGTTTGGGATAGGGTTGGGACCTGTAAATTCAGATAGGAAGATCAATTGTGCTCTAGGTCTTGACTATTCTTCGTCTTCACTGTTTAATTCCAGAATGTAGAATTCAGTTCAAAAGAAAATTTATTATAAAATGTGTGTATATGTGTGTATGTATGGTATTCAGCTTTGTTCGGGTATTTTCCCACGTCATTATTCCCACGTCATTATAGTTGTGGCTTTTAAAGTTGTAGCAACATTTCGGCAGAATCTCATCTGCCATCATCAAGCTTCTGTATTGTGTTCGTCAATACAGAAGCCTGATGATGGCAGATGAGATTCTGCCGAAACGTTGCTACAACTTTAAAAGCACAACTATAATGACATGGAAAATTACCCGAACAAAGCTGAATACCATACATGTAAGTACCCGGAAAACTTAAGGAAATATTATATATATATATATATATATATATATATATATATATTATATATATATTATATTATATATATATATTTCATTCGGGTTTTCTCCCGCCGTAGAATTGGAAGTATCTAGGCAACGTTTCGATGAAGTCTCATTCATCATCTTCAGGGCTTTTTCTTCAGCTCTGTGCTTCTCAGAGTAATCTGTACTCTGTACTCTGAGAAGCACAGAGCTGAAGAAACAAGCCTGAAGATGATGAATGAGACTTCATCGAAACGTTCTAGATACTTCCAATTCTACGCGGGAGAAAACCCGAATAACCAGAGATCCACATATATATATATATAGTATTATTATATATATTATATATATATATATTTGTTTTTTTAAGCTCTCGCGGGTACTTACATTTGTGCAGTTTAGCTTCCTTCGGGTATTTATGAGATTCTGCTGAAACGTGTGCTACAACTTTAACAGAACTACAATGAGCTACAACTTTAACAGAACTACAATGACGTGGGATAATACCCGAGGAAGCTAAACAGCATATATATTATATATATATATATATTATAATATATATATATAAAAAATATCATACAAACTCAATACAGAGCCTGATGATGGCAGATGAGATTCTGCTGAAACATTGCTACAACTTTAAAAGCACTACAATGACGTGGGATAATAACCGAAGGAAGCTGAACAGCACATATATATGAGAGAGAGAGACTATATATATTGACTATATATATGCTGACTATAATATTTTTCTGATTCTGTGGAAATGAAACCCAAAGCTGCTACCATTAAATCCATGTCTGCAGTTGTACCTAATAGTCACATCAACACTCCCAGAGATCTGTTTTCTTCAGTAGATACTCCTATTTTTCTAGGTCAAGAACACTAATATATGATACTACCCATACTTATATGGATGATGGGTTATACAGCACAATGACACATTTACACAAGTAATGAGAACTATTACGCATGTAAGAGCAGTGTTAATTGATGAAATATGCAGAGCTAAGACATGGGAATGTCAAACTGAAACTGAGGGATATTTGAGGTAGACATGAGAGATTTTGGAACAAGGAGCAGTAATTTTAAAATAAACAACATTTTGACTTTTAAAGTAGACATTTCAGAATCTCTCTTTTTGCTGGATTTATCCCGAAGTTGGCAGTTATTTATTGACTCTCTTATGAATACTTTTGCTTCCCAAATTGCCTCTAGTTACCAAGATTATATTAATGCCTTAAAAAAGAAATAAAATGTATAAAAATTTTATGTAATAATAAACTTAAAATATCAATGCATATCTTTTTAAAAGATGATAGAATGAAGGTGTTCTCATTTCAATTTTGATCTTACATAATGAATGGAGATAATTCATCTTTAATAAAGTTGTGCAATGTAAGTAATGTTGCAATGATGATTCATCATACACTGTTTGCTTCTGGAAAGCTCTAGGTTTATGCAGAAGATCTTTTCAGAATTCTTAGGTATATGAATAAAATCTGTAATCCCTGGAAATGGAACAGAACTGTTACCAGTTTTATTCTACTTATTATTTTGTATTCTAAGAGATTTTTGTAAATGTTTAGCAAAGGCAAACAAATATTTACAGAGCATTTATAAAAGTTAATTCCGTGAGGGCACTTGTTTTCAGCATTTTATACTGTGTATCCTAAGGGAGTTTAACTGTTCAAAACTTATTAAGAGGGCATATAGTATTCTCTCTGGAGGAAATGATTTTTTTTTTTAAAAAAAGTGACTGTTTGCTACAGCACTGTTTCTCAACNATAGTATTCTCTCTGGAGGAAATGATTTTTTTTTTTTAAAAAGTGACTGTTTGCTACAGCACTGTTTCTCAACTTCAGCAGTTTTAAGAGGTGTTGCCTTCAATTCCCAGAATCCTGGAAGCTAAAACCTACACAGTTTTAAATGACTAAGATTAAAAAATAATGTTTACGCCATGCTATATTAGAACCCTTTCTTAATCTGTAAGGGACCAGTGATATTGATACAAATGTTTAGAAATATTTTGTAATATATTTTAAAATATAGGAATAGATTTTTATAGGTGTTATGACGTGTAGAGTTTTGAATAATTACATGTAAATCCCAATTTACCTAAAACTTCTCTTTTTCAAGAATCCATATATTATTTTTCAACAGGACTTTATCTTATCATTTTTTTGTTTGGTATTGCTTCTTAAATGAACTTTGTACTTTGTCTAGTCCAGGGCTCGCCAACCTTTTGGACCTCAGGGACCAACAAACTCATAATTTTAAATCCCACAGATCACTAATATGAATTTTGACTGACAGTGGCTTGGTGACGTTTTCCCAGGGTCTCTGAAGAAAGCAGTAGAGTCCCTGGGAAAAATCTCCCAAAAAATCTGCAGGAAAATCCCCCACCCCGTTTTCCTACCGATCAATCATTATTTGGGATGGCAAGATACCATCTCCAGCTCTGTTTTCGGGGATGCGGGAGAGGAGAGAGAAGGAGACTGACTGACTTTTGGCTTCATGCAAGGAAAGCAGCAGAAGCAGCAGAAGTCTTTTTTTCTCTCCCCCAAACTCCACCAGAAATGAGTCTTTGTGAGACTTGTTGCACCGGTGCAGCCTCTTGGAGCAGGATGCCTTGCAGGATCCCAAAGGCTCATTTCTGGTGGAGTTTGGGGGAGAGAAAGACTTCTGCTGCTTTCCTTGCGTGCAGCCAAAAGCAGAACAAAAAAGCAGAAAGAAGCAGCCCAGTGGCCAGGCCAGGTGTGGGGGGAGTTCCCCCCCTTCACCCTTTCCCCCCTCCCTTCACTACCTTGTGTTGTTCACAATGCAAGCAACACAAGCCTTGTATTCCCATGGGCCATGTGGGTGGTGCAGCCTTATGTTCCCATGCAGCCTGGATTAATTGGGGGGTGCTTTGGGGGTGACATTTCTCTGCGGACCACAAAATTTTCTCACGGAACACCAGTTGTCCCCGGCCCACTGGTTGGTGACCACTGATCTAGTCATCATATTGCAAAATTACTCTTTACTAAGTTGTTTGAGAGAGATGAGTTTTTAACTATAATAACCATGCTACAAGTTGCCAAATTGTTTTTTTTTACTGCATTTGATTATTATTTTCCTGTAGTGATACAGTAGTATTATAGAGAGGGAGAAACTTTATCCATTGCAGTACAGAATAGGGCTTGTTTTTTTTTTATTTGTATTTTATCTTTTCTAATAAATTTCTTGCTAATTAAATGGAGGTCATAAATTTATAATTTCTTTTCATTGAGAAAATCTTTTTAAAAATTCTCTATTAATCAAAAAGTTAATTTGCAGATTATTTACTTAAGAGTTGGACAAATCTGAAATTCCATTAATGTGTTATCTGTTTAATTTTTTTGCAACAGATTCAAATTGTACATGCAGTTGTTGATATGAAGGCATAAATACTGCTATGCACTCCTCAAGGCAACATCATTTTAAATGTCTCCTAAATGTGGTAGGATTGAGTTAATTACTTTCTCTGTTTCAATCTAAAGCAATGTTTGAATCAAAAGCAATGTTGGAATAAATATGTAAGATTCTAGGTTTGAGCAGAAATTGGCTCAGATTGGAGTTATAGGATATAACTCAGATTGGAGTTATAGGCCATATGAGTTATAGAAAAATATTTCCATGTCTCCAAAATATCTTGTTATTTCTGGCATGTTCTCATACCAATTTCTGGTTCTAAACTGTAAACTGTAGTCCATTTTCTATCAACCTGTACAATATACAGCATTTCAGATTTAAAATGTAAAAAAAATTGATAAAGTTATTTGAATTATAATCTGTTTAAGAGATGAGGGACTCTTGGAAGTTTTTTAGGTGAGAATATCCCATGAACTACAGTTAGTTGCTATAACCAGTTTTGATTCAGGCTTTATTTTTAATTTTTGAAAGTGCCTAAACAATCACTGCAGCAGAATTCCTTCTATACGCAGTTTTAAATTTAGGAAAACTAGTCCAAAGCACCAGTTTCCTACTTCGTGCCCAGAGCATATCCAAGAACACTTCAAAAGTTGTTCTGTGTTTCCCAAATACTGCTTGGCAGTTAGGTGGACTCTTTTATGAATGTTCAGTTGTGTATATAGTTAAGGAAAAAGTTTTTATGGGTTTTTAATATTATACAAGTATTTGATTTTGTATTTTTTCTTTCTGTGTGAAAGAACATTCAAGGCAACTTGTAATTAAAACAATGCAAACAAATATATCCATGTGTATGTGTGGTGTGTGTAGTGACATACACATACATAAACATAGATTAAATCACAAACAATTGCCATTTAAAGTCCAGCTGTTACTAAAGAAGACTGAATGTCAAGCATAGCTTCTGAGAAAGTACATTTCCCAGATTGGAATCAATGCAGAAAAGGGCTTTCTTGACCAGGCTAGATAAATAAACTTTGGAATAGAGGAACTTTAGAAGGCTTTGTCTGGAGATTAGTGCCGAAGTGGTTTCATTATGGCAGAGGTGATCCCTCTTATAATCAGTTCTAAGCTGTTTATGGCTTTAAAAGTTAATAATGGAAAACATTTGGCTATTCGGAACAATTATCCAGTATAGGCATTTCCCTACACAATTATTTTGGGAGCTTTAACACCAGTCCACCCAAATTGGATTACACGATTTGAAAATCCTTGAAAAGCATTATTCAAGCTCTGGTTTAACTTAATTTGTGATGATTGCCCTATATTTTATGTTATATTTTTGTTTGTATTTAGTTAATAATGTATATAATTAAAAGTTGTAGGATCTAACTTTGTGAATTATTAAACTGGTTTAGGCTCATTGTTAAATATCTTAATTAGTGTTCCGTTTGTGGTTTCCTGTAATATGTTTGAATTCCCTGGATGTTTTTTTTTTTTTTTAAGTAGAAAAATTAATGCTTTATTGTTCTAGAAGTCACACTAAACATACTCAGTTTGTGAAAGGTAGAATGCAGTTAAACAAATTACCCTTTAGCTTGGACATGCCTAAGTTTTCTGGCATATCCTGTAAAAAAACCAACTTACTTTAGCAATAACATAGCAACCACACACTTAGGATAATTGTGAGAGCAATTTTTTTAAATTCACATAATTATTTGAAATAGTTAAACACTTTTTTGGCTCCATCAAGTCATTGTTAACTCCTATCCACTATCCCTGCTGTGATTGGCCGAAGGCACCTAGGTGGCTTTGTGCTTAAGGTGGGACTAGAACTCTCATTCTACCTTCTAGCCAGATACCTTAACCAGATACATAGTCATAATTGAAGTTACATATTTTGCTATCATTCTGAAGATATAAATTCAAAAATTCTTGCAGTGTTTTTATTTGGGTCAGTCGTAAAAATTAAGGGGTGAAAATAGTGTACTTTGATATAAATGCTAACCTTCTTGGCTTACCTTTTTCTTCTGTGACAGTAATGCTGGTGGAACGCTTTTGCAGATTGAAATTGGCAGACAACTGAAAGGACTTGCAACATGTTATGTTGGGGAAATGCATCTTTTGGACAACTTGGATTGGGCGGTATTGACGAAGAAATTGTTCTGGAACCCAGAATGTGCAGCTTCTTTGTAAACAAAAAAGTTCAAGATGTCGGCTGTGGACTGAGACATACTGTGTTTGTATTGGATGATGGGACTGTGTATACCTGTGGGTGTAATGATTTAGGACAGTTAGGCCATGAAAAATCTAGAAAACGACCAGGTAAGACAAAAGATAATGTTGGCTGGATCCTATACAGTTTTGATTCTAAATTTTGGTACCAAATTTGCACACATGAAACCATGTAGTTAATTTGTAACATCAAAATGATTCATATTTAATCAGCTTTACCATGACTTTTTTAAATGAATGGTTTTGTAGGGACGTTAAGATTTTGAAAATACTATATTTGAAGAACCTTATCTACAACTAATCTTATGTTTAAATTTTTCATGGTGGTATTTTTTCATCCTGGACATCATTTTGAAAATTGATGATTTGTACCAGGAAAGATATATAATACTCTTAAGGTGGATGGGGCTGATACAGTTTCCTTTTATGAAATGCTTGATGTAAAAGATCCTTCTGTACGTGACATTTTTGTATATGTCCTCCCCAGTTCAGTATACACATGTATTTTAAAAGGAAAAAAAAATCCTATTTTTTGTTTACTATACTTGAATTAAATTCAGCAAATTTAAGTTTAGAAGTTGAAAATTTGATAAAACAGCAAGCACCTAGATGCTTTGGAAGATCCCATATATCAGTGGTAGTGATAAAATGAAATTTGCATGGCTTTACCCTATAAAAGTAATCCATCAGCTTCTACAGAATTATTTTCTAGGGAAGTATGGCACTTTTATAGTTCTCGAAAGGTTTTGGCTAATCTGCATAATAGATCCTTAAGACAGGCACCTGAAGTTTTTTTTAACCTTTATATCAGAGTCTCTTGAGTGAAATCTTAGTATCATACTGTATTTGAGGAAAATTGTAGAAATGACAAAATGCTTCATTATAGCTTGGAAAATTTTGGAAGGATAAATCTTCTATTCAGTTTTGCTTTCTAGGAAGGGTAAACGGGTATCGTTTTCATTCTTAAATCCTGATGTGTATTTCAGGTAGTCTTTGACTTGGAATTGGTTGTTAAACCAGTTGGTTGCCAAGCACCCTGTAATAAGTTTGCAAGCTTCCGCCACCTCTGGAAAGGATGCTCTGTTGTCTTTGTGGCTCTGGTTGAAAGGGCTGCCTGCTGGGATTTCCTGAATATTTTAGCTTGCAGTGTGATGACCCGGGGCTAGGCACAAAAGCAGTACAGCCGGAGTGAAGGCTTAATTCCCTTTTATTGCTCCAACTTTCCCTTCCAAAGTTCCCACAGTTCCCTATAAGTCCAGGAGCAGCCCTCCAAACACACACACACACACACCCCTCCACAAGTTCCTGGCTGCTGTGAGTGCAGAGAAGTAGCCAGTTCTGAGAACAGACAGAGTTCAGGGAACTTGGTTCCATGGAGTTTTGTCACACAAAGGGGTTGATGGGGCTGCAGCACAACCTGAAGGTAGAGCTGTGTCATTGAGTACTTGCCCACGACCAGGCTAAGAAAAGCAAGGCAAGTCGGACCCAGGCAAAGCAAGGCTAAGCACAGTAAGACAAGGTGGCAAGATGTCGACAACTGTACGTGAGGCTGAAAAAAGACAGTGCTTGTTTCCTAACAGCACCCCTCCCCATGGCGTCTCTTTAAATCTTATTCCCCAGGTAAGCCTTGTGATGAGGGGTGGGCGTCCTCCCCTTGAGCCATCAGGTTCGCCCTGCACTGAACCCACCTCCTTTCCATGCTCAAGGATTGGTCAGGGGAAGCAATCACTCCTCCCCGGAACTCCATTGCTCTGCTGCCTACTCTTTCCTTCCTCACTTGGTTGTCCTGCACCCTCCGTTTCTGGCCACCCCTTCAAGGCCTGAGGGACCTGGGACTGTCTTATCCTCCCCTGGTCCCTCCTCTGGGGTCGGCCCCATCTCCGTCTCCTCCTCCTCGGTCCCAGGTTCCGACAGGGCCATGACATCCAGTCTTGCAGCCAAATGAAGGATTCCTTCCCAGTGGATGGAAGGGAGGGGAAATCCTTCATTGGGCTGTCGGACCAGAGGATTTTTACACTGTTCCTGCAGACCAGTGGAGAATTTCTTCCCTATGGAGGGGGAATGGGAGAGGAATTTTTTTGTTGGGCTACAGAAATGGAACTAAAATCTTCAGCATTTGAACTTTGTTCCTGCAGCCCAATGAAAGATTACACACACACACCAGTGGACCCTCCTATGGCCTCCCCCTCCCCTAGGCATCTTGAGCTTCTTACCTGGAATTCCATCTGCTTAATATGCAGAGAGAGTGCTTAATGACTGCAATTAGGAGTGCTGGGATTGCATTCATTGGGCAAAGCAGTTACATGAGTGTCTTGTTTAATTACCATTTCACGCAACAACTGAGATTATAGTCCCAATTGTGGTCATTAAGTTGAGGACTGTGTGGGAATAGGAGTATGATATTCACTGATCATATTAGCTATTTCAATATAGTCTATGGACTATTTCATATAGTCCAAGGTTTCAGTGCAGAAATTGTAGTCTCTAGAAGCAACTTAGACCTTGGCTTTCGACTATGAAAATTAGTTCTAGGTATAGTTAGATGTGATGGCTTCCCTGGATGCTAGCTCAGACAGTGAGGAAGAGCTGGCTTTATGGATTCCAGAAGAGGATGCAGAGGAGTTCTGGGGACTCTGGAGGAGGGTGCGGAGGAATGTCGGGAAGTTGCTTAGGGCTCCGACCAGGAGTGGAGAGGCCAGGTACATCAGAGAGGTTGCTGGAGAGGCAACCAGATGAATGGCCAGCTGAAGAAGGAAAAGGAGAGATGCAGCTATAGTTGGCTGGCCATTGGGGATGAGGAGGAATTGCCTTCTCACTTGATTAGCAGGTGCATAGGGCTGAGAGAAGAAGGCATAATGGAGATTGGCAGAGCTACTTGCGAGGCGGCAGCCTCACCTTTCCTAATGAGCTACACAGGCAAGCACCTACGGTATTGTATTGAATGAATAGAGGTTGGGTTGCTGGAAACAGCTGGCCATCTCTTGCTGTGTGCAGCTTCACACTCATGCTCTTGGTTTTCTCAGCTCTGGGTTGTGTTAGGATTGACCGTGTGTTTGGACCTTGGATTTGTTTGTGGATTTTGGACCTTAGTCTTGGATTTCGGACTGGACTTGGAATCTGTGGACTGTGGGCTTTGAATTTGCTTTTGCCTTTGGATTTGGTAGCCTTGTACCTTGATGGAGCAGTGTTGGATTTCCTAGGACTTTATAGTGGGTCCAAGTGGGATCTTGGGGATTCACATTAGGAGCTTTCACTTTCACTAAAGCTCTTAAGAGCTTTGTGCGTGTCATGTTTGTGGACTGAAACAGGACACTGGATAAATTCAAAAAGATCAGTATTTAGGGTGTCTATTTTTTAATTAGTAATAGCTTAAGTGTTCTCCTAATTAATCCAAACTGCTGTTTCTAGCATCAGTGAAAGTATTTAGGGTTCTGAGGAGGAGGAGGAAGAGGAAGAGGAAAAAACAAAAAAGAAGAAGAAGAAGAAGAAGAAGAAGAAGAAGAAGAAGAAGAAGAAGAAGAAGAAGAAGAAGAAGAAGAAGAAGAATGCACCCAACAAAGTCTGCTCAAGGGAGACTT